>NJDC01001007.1:92071-116734 GCA_002245475.1 Calephelis virginiensis
CACACACACACACTTGTATTTAATAAATATCGATTAATTTAAAAATAATAATTTAAATGTGGATGCCCTGTAAATTCAAGAAAAAGTAAAGTGTTAAATCATGTTTTTGTGTTAAATTTTGAATAAATTAAATTAAATTAAGTATATCATTTGAAAAAAGACTTTGAACTATAAAACCAATATACCAATATATTATATAGAAAAATCAATGCCACTTTTCGTTGTAATTTTATAATTCAAGAAAAGGCTCATCTATCCAAACCAAATATTTAAGCTTTTTTCGGACTATTTAGTAGATGGTTTATGTGAAGTTTGCATAAAATCGGTCCAGCGGTTCTTCATTTATCACATTTTATATAACAAATGAATTCAATAAATGGCGGATCATTTTGTTAATTGGTATTTTTTATTCAAATTGAATTTTTGTCAGATGGGGATTGTGCTGTCATTTTGAAACTTTTTTTCCGTTGTTGTTTTCTTTTTTTGTTTGGTTGTGTTATGTTATTCATGCGGTCATATGCGTAGCAAAGCATGTACCGGACCGCTTGTATAATATATAGTACATATAACCTTTTCTTTACGCCAAACTTTAAAAAAAAATATTGTGTACTTACTTATTGAATGTTATAAAGCAAATATAAGGTTGAAGATTAGAGTTATGCACATTTTACTATTTTCAAATGTAAAGATATGTATTTGTGAAAATGTCTGAGTTTTAAATACCTTATTTACATTAAAAGTAGCATAAAATGTAATATGGTGAAGATCAATATATATTTTTAATATCAGTAGAAGTATATTTTTTTATTAATAAACAATATCTCTCACCTCTGTGGTCTAGCGGTCCGGGTGTTGGACTTGACTGCATGAGGTCCTGAGTTCGAATCCTGGGTCGGCCAACATAAAGAAAATTGGATTTTTCCAATTTTCTAATTAAAAAAAAAATTTGATGGATTGGAAATGTGCCCGGTTGGCGATAGGCTTGCCACCTATCACATTGTGGGACTTAGTGTCTTCGGCTAGTCGTGGGTGCCTTGGTTGTACCTCTGCCTACCTCTTCGGGGATATGGGCGTGAAGATACTTAACTTTACTTTACTTTTTACTTACCCCTATCCACAACTATATCGCGATGTTAAAATTATCACAGATACTGATTTGAAAAATGTATCGGCATAAACTGTAATGATTTCGAAGCACTGTTCCAATTGACTACTATATCATCACAGATACTGATTTGAAAAATGTATCGGCATAAACTGTAATGATTTCAAAGCACTGTTCCAATTGACTACTACAACTTGCAGTAAAAGCAAAAATTAGTCAAAAAAAAGTTGAGAGTTGTCAAGGGACACCCGGATGGAACGAAGTTCTCTCTCCCCCCCTCTCTCTCAATCTCTTTCAATCTCTAGTAATCTCTATCTCTATCTCTCTTATAGATAGAGACAGACAGAGAAACATGAAATAAAAAAAAGAAAATAAATTTATAAAAAAAATAATAAAATAAAAAAAATTAAAATGATAATAAAAAAAATAAAATGTGAAAATGAACCGCTAGACCACAGAGCAAAAAGTGTCGTGACAACATTTTCGTAAGATTTTTTCCGTCTAGCCCCCATTCACAACGCGCAATAAGAAACTTCGTTCCAAAAAAATTACAACTACCTTCATTTGCTTTAACTATATCCAATCGGGTACAAAGGCACCATATGGGGCTAGCCTTAAACAATATTACTATATTGATAATAACTTGTTTAGTCTTGAAACTTTGACAGTTAAGCCATAACCAAACGTAAAATGTTTGTTGAGTAAAGAACTTCTTACTAAAGATCTATAGCGACATAATTTGCATTTTCGTAGCTATAATGAAATCCTTATGATTGTCACGCACCCGTTTAATGGAATATATAAAAATTTCATAGGGCGATTTCGATTTTCCGTACGTCTCCTAGCAACAAAAAGGACTATTATGAACGATTTTGAACATGTTTTTGTTATATCGAGGAAAAAGAGTAGTAAAGAAATACTTTTTTGTGATACCTTATTTATTGTGATATTATATTAACATTGGAAAATACTTATGATTTTTTTTCTTCTAGAATGTATCACTCATAATTATTTCATCTGTGCACTTTAATTGAACAAAACTGAAATAATTTCCACCCATATTAACCAATTTTACTCATAATTAACACGAAGTTCATTAATTACGAAAAAACTACGACCATCTTCATTTACGAAGGCATGAAAAACCGTTTCAGGTGTTTACAGATATGCTGTTACATTATGTCGACCAAGGAGTCTTTTCCATGGACGTAATGTTATAAACTATGTTTATAGTCTGCTTTGTCTAGCGCTTGGACATTTTATGTGTATACTTGTTAAACAAAAAATCTGACGAAATTTATTAAAATAAAACATATAACTGAATCTTCAATAGGAGTATAGTTTAAAATAAACTCTGTGCATAGTATTAGAGTATTTATAATAATTTATAGCGTTTTTGTGTATGTAATTTTACAATGTTAATTTATGTGAAATTTATGTTTAAAATGTGTTGTATTGTTTAGATTTATGTGTAAAATGGTAAAATGAACAAACTTAGACCGTCTTATCGTAATACGAACCATAGTATAATGCGTAAATGTTGTTGTGTCCGATATTGGTCCGGGCCCGCTGAGTAGAATAGACCACCTACCTCTCTGCTATGTAGCTCGTAAGAGTCGAGCACTGTTTAAAATATAGGTCATCAATTAAAAGATCACTAGTTGTGCACGACAACCATAGATAACCATAAACAATATCGGCGAGAGTGACCCGATCCAAAGGATGGCACGCGTCGATACCTTACGGATACTTTGAATACATGTAAATGTTGATATCTTAGTAATTTTATTGCAAGTAAATAACGAGATTTGGTATATTATTATGAGCTTATATACTCTATTTTAATTTGTATAGTTGTTTTGACTTGAAAAATGATGTTTTGGAATAGGTTTTACAATGTTTTATAGCGTTTTTGTGTATGTAATTTTGCAATGTTAATTTATGTGAAATATATGTTTAAAATGTGTTGTATTGTTTAGATTTATGTGTAAAATGGTAAAATGAACAAACTTAGACCGTCTTATCGTAGTACGAACCACGTAAGTCATGTAAATAGCCAAAAAATGGCTAAGTTTAAGTTTGGTAATAAAGTGTAAAATTTTTGGTGTTTCACTTACCCGAATGTAATAAAATTAAAATATGTTGATAAAGTAAGGTAACAACTGTAATGTGCATACGACCGCGCCCGTAGCGTTAATAATTTCGGGAGCGACGTGACTTCACGTTTTATACTGAGCTGAGGGGGGCAGGGTCGCATAAAAGCTGAGATCGCGGAATTTCGCTGCCAATGTAAGGTCTTTGCCCAGTCCATCCCAGAGCTACCCCGCGCAGAGCTCCAGCCTTTTTCAAGGCTCATCGCGTTCGCGCTCGTCATCTTTCTCCGAATCGGACACTACTGAGATTTCTGGCTGGGAACAAGTTCAAGCGTGAAAACCGCGCACCCCCACCTCAAGGACATCACCTTCCCAGGTTCTTAAACTGGGCCAAAATCGTCCCCGAGAAAATCCAAGGCCACATCAGACCGCTCAATTCCCTCTTCGGCCCAATCGATGGGCCAACCCCAAGACGTGCCGACAACGAGGGTACAAGTAACCACTCCAAAGGCGGCACAATTGAACACCGCTACTCCAAAATCCTAACTTAGGCCGCCGTCACCGAAGGCGGCACAAACTGGATTGCCACATCAGGTGGCACTTACCGCTACACCCATGCAGCCTCCCAGTGAGCTGCTTACCCAAGCTCCCCTAACTCCAAGGGATCCCCGACTACACCGCCAACCAACCGAACGCCGGGCACGTCGCAACCGGGCCGATTCCGGACCGCGCCCATCGTCGTTTCGCGAATCGTCCGCAAACCATGACACAAGGGCGTGCCGTGACTCAACTCATCGCGACCGTGTAGCTGACTTATTTCGCAACATCAGAGAGCCACAATCAAGCGACGTAAAAATGAGCGACCAGCCCTTGCAAAACAAAACTATGCCAAAGAGATCACCAAAAAGCATCCTCGAACATAACCTAATCATTACTACTTGCCTAGCATTCACTCGTCTGCTGGATGACGAACTTATGGAAGTCATGGCCAGACACCTCAACGACAGAAGCGTGGCCTTTGAGGCCGCAGGCATGGTTGACGTTCCTCCAACGGAAGAAGATTAGTTGGCAGAAGCTTAGGCCGCAACATCAGCACTACCACTCACGACTCCCCTGCGTATAAAAATATTCGAAACAGACACAGAAGGGACTGATGAAGAAGGAGCCAAGCGCCAGTGCGTTCCAACACAACCCTCGCCCACTACTTCATTCGCAAGTGTGGTAGCATCCAGGCAAAACACCAAGCATACTTCTGCCGCCGTCGCCCCTCAAAGTGACCAGAAGACAAAAAAAAGGACGATATCCCCCTCTAGTTATTAGTTAGACGAAGCAGAATACCGTATCATCCAGAGATACCTCACAGAGCTGGAGAAGATTTTCAGCATATCGTGGTTCTGCTACTCACTATCCACTGAAAGGAGCATTAAGGATACGGAACCGGAAGAAATCAAACAGGAATTAGTGGCACTGGGACACGACGTGGAACACGTTCGTCCAATCAGGGCGCGAGCGAGGCGTCCAGGAAGGAGGAGGAGCTTGAAGAAGCCATCCAGATTTTCCAAGATGTGCTGGAGGCACTCCACAAGAGTACAGACCCTGTCCTGCCGTCCTCAGGGGAATGACGGATCTAAAAAAAAGAAAAAAAAACTTAGGGAAAAGGCCGCTCTCGTAAAACAACTCCCAAGAGAAAAGGACGTCGACATCGCTCTCCTATGTGAAATCATTTTTGGTGCATCTCGCCTGTACCACTGCTACAGGCAAGATGAGCATTCGGGGACCTTCACCAACCGTGGCCTAGTAGTACTGGTGCACCGCAGGATCATCCATGAAGCCCTGCCACGCCTTCATCTAAGCTCCATGCAATTGGAATTGGATGCATTTGGAAGTGGAGATTCTAGTCGTCGGCAGCCCTATGCGTGTATACGCCATCTTCCGACCGCCAAGGGAAAAGATAAACGCCCCGAACATAGAAGAAATCTTCAGTTCCAATATCCCAACTCTCGCACCCGGTGACTGGAATAGCAAGCACCTAGCATGGAATTCCACCAACACCTCAACTACAGGCAGATGTTTCTTTAATATCGCAGGGAACAAACTCACAGCAGAGGTGAAGGCGAACTTGGAGAACATAGCCATAGAAAATTGGGACTTTCGCTTGCAAAAGGCTGCAGACGACTGGTCCTCGCTACACCGTCTTTGTCGCCAGATGACTCACACTCGGCCCCCAGTGAAGCCACTCCAGCACCCAGAATGTACTCTACGTTAGCGTGCAGTGGACCGGGCTGAAATATTTGCTGAACACTTAAATCTACAGTTCAGCCCAAACCCGACCACAGACCGAACATTTGCCGAAGAAGCCGAAAAATTCGTGAGATATTCAACACAATCCCGAAAGCTACAGAAGATCCCATGGTTTTCTCACCACAAATGCTGAGAAAAACCATCCTCAAAGCCAAGCCAAGAAAGGCACGAGGCGCTGATCCCATCACAAACAAGATGCTAAGGTACCTGCCTCACAAAACCATCGCCGCTCTCACCCGACTCTTTAATGGAATCATGCGCCTGGGTGAATTTCCCAGGAATATAATAGCAGTGAACGTCGACAAAACGCAGGCCCTGTTTCCCAGATGCAAAAAGCCAAAAGGCCTCATACCACCACTCCAGCTCCTGGGACAGAACATCACATGGACCAAAACGGTCAAATACCTGGGACTAATCATAGATAACCGACTGAACATGAGGGCCCACATTAAAAATGTGATCGGATCAACCAGAGCGGTCATCGCCACTCTCAGGCTAATTCTTTCCTCTAGGCTCCCTATCAAGACGAAGCTGGGGGTCTACAAAACCTACGTGAGATCCAGATTAACATACGCCGCCCCCACTTGGTACAATCTTGCCACGCCATCTCTAAAACACAACCTCCAGCAAGCGCAAAACATGGCGCTCAGGAAAATCGTCAATGCTCCGCGCTACATTCGCAACGATGTAATACAGAGAGACCTGCAAATAGAGAACCTAAAGGACTTCATCAGAAGCCTGTCAACGAAAATGTTTGAGCGTGCTGACAGTTCAGAACTCCACCACATAAAAACAATCGCCCCATGGCACTCGCGTCCCCCGGACGAGAAACCATACCCCAGGGACTTGACCTACACCTAATACATGCCTTCGCCCCCCACCCTCCTCTCTAGTCGCAACATCGTTCGCTGATCGCATCTGCTGGGCCTCTCTCAGGGGTCTCACCCGACAGGACTGATCGCACGACGGGTCGTGAAGAAATCAGGGAACGGGGACTTTATAACAAATCAAAACCGAAGCAAGGGAATCCTCCCAACGCAAACCCAACGACGTGGCTGTCTTAACGACCAGAGATAGAAATCATGGTGAAGGGGCACTCGCCCCCAAACCATCTCCCTACTCCTTTGCAGGGGTAAGAGAAGACTGCGAGCTTTTGCCGCTAAATGGAAACCGAGCGTAGTCGGGTACACAACTAAATATGCCAGGATAGATCTAGACCCAAAAATAGGTTTGTAATATGTCTTTACATGATATTTGTATATTTTAAAATAGAAATGCAATAAAGTATGGTCCCGGGGTGAGTTAAGGAAAGTTCCCGAATCCCGTTCACGAAATCGTATAAGTACCGGGACCGAGATTCGGGAATTCATTCGCGGTCGGACCTCCAGAAAAGTTACTGGGAACGCTCAAGAAGATGAAGAAAACTCCCAGTGAAGTGTGAACATTCTCCGCCTCACTCTCGCCCTAGTGAACGTGTAACCGTGTGTTTTATTTCCAAAAATCTCTCCAGACAATATTTCATCGTAAGTCCTATGAAATCTATCCGCCTCACTACTGGTAGAGTGCTGCGCAGCTACTGGCCCGGGATCCACCGGCCTACCTATCCCTGTCACCATAATGACTCTGTCATGTTCCTGTCCGGAGGGTAAGGTAGCCAGTAGACCTACATAACAGACGTAACATCCTTGCCACAGGACAACGATGCACCTGTAGTATCTATGGGGTTTATAGAACACGGTTATCTCTTACCATAAAAGAGACGTATGCTAGTCCGCTGACCTCTCATATAATAAAAATGCGATAATGCCCCAGTATCACGTCCACATCCCCGAAGAAGTAGGCAGAGACAGCCACGACTAGCCGAAGACAGTAAGTCCAACAATGTGATAGGTGGTAAGCCTATGGCTATCCGGGCACATATCCAATCCCGGTCAACTTTAATTTTATTAGAACATTGAAATTATACATTTTAATTTTTTTTTGATCTAGACACAAACATATTAAATGTAACTCAAATAATATTTGTCGGTTATTGATCGTTGAATAAATACGTCATGTATTTGATAATTTTTAAATTGTGACCTACCTTTTCAAAAAACTGCCATCAAAATCCTTACATTATTGGCCGAGTAATTGCTAAGCAAACATACAAAACAACAAACAACTTGATAACATTCACCTATTTTGTGTCGATTATCAAATAAATAATAAGTCTAGAATATATAATAAAAAATAGGTATTGCAAAAAATATGACTGATGAAAGTAACGCCTTATTTGATAAAATATTGAAAAAACTGATGAACATTTTAATTTGATATAAACTTTGAGTATTAAATCAACTAAAAATACATTATGAAGGAGTTTCAAACGTGGCGTGACTAAAATGATAAATAAAGATAGACAGGGTAGCTTATTCTTTTTTTATTTGACTAGTCTTTGAATCAGAATCGTTAATGTACATTATTTTCACATAGAAGTATTTTCAAATTTCTTAAATTACGTTAGAAAATTCGTAATAGATTTTCCATTATGAATTCTCTAAATATAATAAAAGTTACAGTAAGGCTGAATGCCGATGTAAAAATAAGAAAAAGAGCCTTTTCAGGGCCTTTATTCCCAATGTATTAGAAATACATAGTTCAAACTTAGTTAATTTGGATATTATTTTGAAAACCACCAACAATATTTTCATCACCATTTTATTACAAACTAGCTCTTCTTTCTTCAATAACTTTATTTATTAAAAAAACTGCATCAAAATCCGTTTCTTAGTTTATAAAATTTAAGCATACAAAGGGACATAGGGGCAGAGGAAGCGGCTTTGTTTTATACTATGTAGTGATCCCAATTTATTAGAATACCGTTTTTTTTTTGTTAATGTTATCATAATTAGTACTTATGCACCATCCAAAGGAAAACCATTTAGTTTTTGATGCCAAAAGCGTTAAAGTAACAGTAAAACAGGGATTCAATCGCTGTATAAATTGATTAGATATTAGAGAATGCTACTACTTATACAGGTACTTCAATAGCTTTGCACTGGAGACTCAAATAATTTTAATACCCGGGTGAAGTTTGTTTTTTGTTTATGATATTGGAAGGCAAACAAGCAGACGGATTTCCTGATGTTAAGAAATTCACGCCGCCTAGAGACACCAAAGATAGTAATGGTGCGTTGCCAACCTGAGTCCGGGATGTTCAGCCTCGAGCAAAAGTAAGTTTACCGGCTACCTTACCCTCCGAACCGGAACACGTCAACGGCAAGCATTGGACGTTATGGTGGAAAGAATAGGTAAGGCGGTGGTACTAATCCGGGCAAGTCACTGCGAAACTCTACCACCTAGTAGAATGTCACGGTGTTAGTGACAGTAAGCCTTTGCTCGCCTTTTAAGAGCTGGCTGGAAGGAGGCCAGATAGATGGTGTTTTCTGCAAAGGAGCCCGGACCAACACGGGGAAGTTAGTAAAACTACAATACTGACAACAGCTACTTCTTAACATTTCGTAGCACTGTGTAGCGAGCTACGATTGGAACCTGTAGAAGCTGTAGACAATCTTCTTCACTAACCAATATACCTGTAATTTAAAAAAACTACAATTGCAAAAAACCAACCCCTCTTATTTAATTACAACGTTGCAATTTAACAATTCTTTTTCCGAATCATTCCGAGATCGTCCAAGGTGGTGTTAAAGTGGAGGTGGTAGAGTTTACCCTTTGTTGGTCCGAGAGTGGTATAGACCAACAGTTTCTCTATAAAAAGTTTGTAATTGGGGGTACAGTACTGTGCAACTTAACCGGTTAGAGGTCCAACCCCAAACCTATTCCTGTCGCCATAATAACTCTGTCGTTTTTCGGTCCGGAGGGTAGGGTATGGGACCACCTCGAAAACACTGCTTATTTTTTTATTAGGTGGATAATAAAGTGACATGTAGATTCATACTCGTATTAAACAACTTCTTTTTAGGATCAGGACCTTTTCCATAAAACAAATAGGTATGTTATTTCCATTATTAACCATGAACTTTTAAAATTCAACCTTATTCATTTGCATTACCAAGTTGGGGTATAACAGATGTTATTAAAATATATATATAAATGTGGTGTCGTAGAACACCAAGTAGGAACGAAGTTCCTTTGGCTAATGTAGAATCGATACAATTCATGAGTATATACTATGCATTGGTGTGGCGGAGTGAGGGAGAAAGAGAAACGTATTATACACTTGTTATACACTACTCGCTTGTGTATACGACTGTCGCGTCTGCGCACGTCTCATTGAACGGTTTTATTCCACGGTTTTTTCTTATGGTTTTGATATCACATTTTTTTCAGTTCAGTCGCGCAGCAAAATCCTTATCTCCTCCAAGCCTGCCAAAAGGAACTTCGTTCCAAAACACTGTGATAGATATTATGCCTGTTCTTGTCTTTGCATAACGGCCAGGGTACACGAGCTTCGTAAATAGTGTTTAAACCGCCTCGTTGGTCGAGGAGCTAGCGTACACACCTAACTCCTTAAACTAACCGCAAATATCGGATTCAGTTCTCGACGGGAGCAGACATATGTGTTATAAAATATGTCTGTATTTTCGGGTCTGGGTGCTTATTAAATTCATTCTCGTATCTATATATGTATATCTGTGTACTAATTTCGTTGGATAATACATGGATAGTCTAATTTAATACGTATAACACATGCATAATGCATATGTTTATCTTATATAACACATATATAAGATAAACGTAAACTTCATAGAAATGTGTTTAGCTAAATTATTTAACTGATACAGTCAGGCAAGCTCTGTTTCTTATTGTAATTGCCTTATTGAAGATATACGACGTTAGTGATTGTCGTTGTCGTCTTTCAGAATGAAAAGATTTTTAAGAAAATTTAATGAACACCGCAGCATCGTATTTTAGGTATCGATTGGTGGCTTAAACAATCCTTAATAACGTTGTAAATGTCTGTCTTTCTGTATGTCTGCTGCTCTTTAAAAGCTTAGCCGATAAACCGTTTTGGATCAAAATTTGATGAACATATAGCTAAAAATCCAAATTCAAATAAAGGCTAACTATTTTTTAAAAAACTGATCTTCAAAGAACTATAACAGGACGAAAGTTAATATAAGAGCCGTAATCAGTCTACAAAGATGAAGTTGCCGCAAACACTTGGATGAGATATTAATCTTTCGTTTCCACAAAATCCTACAATGTTCCTGTGGGACCACGCGTGCAACGCCGCGGGCAATAGCTAATGTGTAATATAATAATGTCATAAATGTGACAGTTTTCCTGATCTTTAAACTACTAAATTGCTGTACAAATGTAAATTGAATTTAGTTAATAGAATAAAGACCTAAAACAATGTAGATTACTTAGATAAAATTATAATTTGTCATGATAACATTATAACTAAAACTCAATTAAAAATCCAGTTAAGTGTTTTGTTTTTTAAATTGTTTGAGGGTTTTTAGATTAAATTTCATGAAATTTTTTTACGTAACATCTGAAGGTAACAAGTAATATACCTACTCCGTCTTTAAGCACTAAACATGTTAATGGTGCGCTGTTAGTTTGAGGCAGAGATGTTAAGCTTAGCACAAAGCAACGCTTAACGGCTACCTTACCTCGCATCAAAACCCACTAATGGAGACTGACATTTTTTGACAGATAGGCAAAAGGGTGCTACCAATCCGATCAGACCTTTACAAAATCTTACCCCCTTCTAAATGTCACCGTTTTCGTGAGTGTAATGCTGCGTTAGAAAATGCCGGCATATAGGGAGTTATCTATTCTTCGAAGTAAATTAGTCGGAAAACATGGAAGATAATTTTAGAAATCAGTTTCAATATTTGACCCACATTGAGTGGTCGAGTGGCTACCGTACACGCCTAACCACACCGACCAACCGCGAGGCTCGGGTTCGATTCCTGACAGCAGGCAGGCATTTGTGTGATGAACATTTAGATGCCTGCATTTCCGGGTCTGGGTGTTTATTAAATTTATTCTGATATCTATTTAAGTATTTCTATGTATTAGGATCATTGACTAACACCCGTAACACGAGCATATAATTTGCTTATTGTGGGGTTAGATTCAATTTGTGTGACTTGTCCATAGATATTTATTTATTTTATTTATAGGGTTATTACATCCTTATATCAATACATTTCATCTGTTTTACCATTTTACATGCTGTCAATAAAATTAATATCACAATTAAAATAAATGTGATTATTTGAGTGGTTGTTATTTAACTATCACAAAATGACTTATTTGTTATCTTATGTCAAAAATACTGTTTGATTATTATTTAAAAAACAGTTAACATCTTCCCGAATCCCAAATATATGAGTTGCTTAAAAAATCGAATTACTTACTTTAGACTTAGATTCAATTTGTGTAACTTGTTGGATATTTATTTATTTATTTATTTAAAGGAGAACCTACATACCTATCTCCTACTTGTCTAGCTTCCTCCACATTCAAGTAATAGTTAACATAAGATTATAGCTAATTGTCAATAATCTTCGAAAACATAATGTAGCTAAAAACTATTTCTATTACGTCGCTTTAAACAAAAAAAAATATGAATCGAAATCAGTCCATCCTTTTAAATTATATGACGCTGCAGACACACATACACACACACACACACCTCTTTTCACATCATTGGAAACGATACGTTTTATGAAGTATAACTAAAACCTACTGGTCAGATCTTAATCAAATTAAAACAGGGTCATAAAAGAGCACCTACGTGCTTCCAAATAATATAGAATCATTAGAATTAATTCATTTAGCTGTACTACTTAGTGCAATAATACATAAAAAACACACATTCGAATTAAAAACATCTCATTTATGAAAGTCGATTAAATAATCAGTGATTATGAACATAAACTTACAAACTAATTAAATAAAGGAAAAAGTAAAGTATCTTTAAGCCTATATCCCGAATAAGTAGGCAGAGGCACAACTATAACACCCACGACTAGCCGAAGACTCATCAACCGGGCACATTTCTAATTCCGGCCAACGTTATTTTTACTTGAAAGTTGCAAATACATATTTGCCCGACCCGAAGATCGAACCCGTGACATCAAGAAGTCAAGTCCGACACCAAACCGCTAGACCACAGAGCTGATCTACTTAAATAAAGTAACGATAAATAGAAAACGGTTCATCGACTTCCCCATAAATGCCAAACCAATTTCACCCTTCAATTTGGCAATCATCCACAAATGTGACATTATTCTGGTATTTCACAAAATTAATAATACCCGTAATCTTCGGCATGATAGAAATTCATAGCTTTGAACTCTTTGGCCTTATGTTCCAACATATTTACCAATCTCTCCCTTAGTTCCTCAGTCCTATCCCTGACGTTGTGGAGTGCACACGTAACTCGGGATTCAGTTTCGGTAGACAGCAAAAACTTGGGTCGTCTAGACCTTGTGATTGTGTTAGTGTATGTGAATTAAATCCGGATTGAATATTTTTTTTGTAAGTATTTTTATAAATCTTAAAATTTTAAATTTATTCCTAAAAACTTTTACCGGCTTTTCCACCTGATCTTATGAGCCTTTCAGGTGATTTATTGTATCTTGTCGAAATATTTTGCGTGAGTAATCGTGATTAGTATAATTTTTAAAAGCTTAAGATGATTTACAGTTTGTTTTATTATAAACTCTACTTAAATATTTTTTTACTTAGCTCCTCTTAAAGCATTTGAAAATAATTTGTTAAATGTGCCTGTGAGGAAAGAAAATAATATAAGTAATTACATTTTAGATTCGTGGATATTTTAGGATTTTTGTACAGAGTTTTTAAAATAATCGTATTTAGAATATTATTGCGGTCAAAATTATAAAAAAAAGAAAGCATTTCGCTTTTAAGTTTGTTTTGCACACCGGATAAAACATACAACCGAGTTTTAAACTATTAGTTCTTTTAATACTCTTTTGCTGAAATTTAGATAATTAGAATTAAATTATTAATAGTAATAAAAAAAAATTAATTATTTGATTATGAAAACCAAATACACTAAGTAATCGTAAGTAAGTATTTTCACACCCGTGTTCCCGGATAAATTGACAAAAGTGCAACCAGTACACTCACGATTACCCGAAGGTAAGTAAGTCCCACATTATTATTATTAATGGCCAACCGGTTACACATTGAATCCGAAACAACGTTGTTTTTTCATAACAAAAAACACGTGTTGAGTTCGAACCTGGGATCTCGTGTAGGCAAACGGCCAATGTTAATAATGTATCTCAATCTAATAGATTTCAAGCAATCTAGATAGCTGCGTATCCGCCGGCCTATCCTATACCTCATTCTCATATTTATCCTGTGCACAGATATATTATTGGCAAGCGATAACATAAAAATGGATCAAAATATCGATCTTGGACAGTGAGTTTTGGATTAGGATTGATTATTAATATTGGCCGAAAGTCAATACTGTCCACTAGAATACAGAAGCGACTAGTTTCTGTCAGAAATAAAATAAGTTTAAAAGCGAACTCTGAATTACTTGGTACAAGTATAAAATTCTCAAATTTCTTAATAGGTTTCCTTTAGGACTGAAGAGTCCGCAGTTGAAAATCATATAAATCGTTGCAGCTATGTATTATTGAGTATGAAATATGCTATGAAAGCTATAACAAACTCGTATAGTTTTTTTATGTTTATGACAGCCGTGGCCTATAGACATCATAGATGTTACAGGTGCGTCGCTGTCCTGCAGCAGGGATAATAATAATAATAATAATAATATATTTATTTATTGCTCTTCTAAAAAAATTGTTTCTTAAATTAAGTACACTTTTGCAAATATTTTAAATGTACGGGTTAAAAACCAAGTTTTGTGAGAGTCTGGCGTCTATGTAAAGTACAATTACTTGAATTACAGGACACCAGACCCCCACCAAGCCAGTCGGTACAAATATTGACGCTACATAATATCTAAAATAATAAAAGTAAAACAAATTAAATTGAAATTAGAAACTTGACATTTATATGCGCTATGCTTCAGTGTACGTATGTGTACGTGCATGCGACTGTTTGTGTCCGTGTGTGTGCATAATTATAATGCTGTCTTTATTAGAAGTTCGGCATTTTCGTAATCTAAAGTTCTTAGCTAATCAATAAGCGTAAATTTGCATTCGTCCTATTGTGCCAGTCTTCTGGAAACTCTACCACCAGTGGTCTTGTTGATAATGACCTACATTTTTAAACAGCGCAGGCCTCTTACGAGCTGCCTAAGAGAGAGACAAATGGTCGATTGTGAGTTTGGACCACTATGTGCTATAGAACATTTAAGTTCCTGTCTGGTACCTTACCTTAGTGACGGTGAGCCTATGCTCGCCTTTTACGAGCTGCCTGGCAAGGAAGGCAGATGGTCTATTCTACAAAGGAGCCCGGACCAACACGGGGAAAATTAACCACATTTAGATTATTAGCCACAGCTTGCCCAAAAAACCGCACCTTTAACGTCTCTAGGCCATGTTATCTCTCACCATCAGAAGAGCTATACACTTCTTCACTATCTTGTCAAATAATAAATACCAACAAGATTATTGATCTTAAAATGATGTATAGCAACATAACTGTAAGGATCTACCATCTAAGTACTTAGACATTAGGCCTTACACCCTGGCCAAGGTATCCCTGTAACTTTTATGTTGTTATTGTCTATGGATCTCTCCATCATAAAAGTCAACCTAGGTTGTTTGTTGTTTTGTGATAGTAATTTTAGCATAGTTAAACTGAAGAAATAGGTTTTTGAAGCTTAGTTCTTATAATCAACGAACCGTAATCCGTAAGTACAACCATTGGTAGTTTACCTAAAAGTGACGAAGCGTTGCTTATAGCTACACAAAATAATTCACGGTAACAGTCAATCACGAAATAACGTAGTTAGATGTTTTTATTACTCATACAAAAAACTACCATTCGTACGAAAAACGACTCGTTTCTTGAATATAGGAATCGTGGATTAATCTCAATGTTATTACCACGCCATATAAATGTCATTCTCTTGACCTTGACCCATTACCTGGGCGTCACCTAAGCACACAAAAATATGTTTTATTAAATATATCTCAAAAACAAATTGTCAGACCTTGATCCATATTAAATGGGACGTACAAATTATTTTCCCCGTGTTGGTCCGGGCTCCTTTGCAGAATAGACCATCTACCTTCCTGCCAGGCAGCTCGTAAAAGGCGATGTTTGTTAATTGATTACCTAGTCAATAGCAAACTGATTTTTATGGTTCTTTTTTAGAAAGATAGGTCATGATTCCGGGGTGGTCATATTATATTAGTTTCATTAAGATCCGACTAGTGGTTTTTAAATTATAATTAATTAGATATTTTCCTGAGTCGGCGCCTGGTAAGACTTCAAAATATTCATATTTTTGAATAAAGAAACACTTATACTGCTTACGTATCAAATATATTTTGTTGTTTTAAAAACAGCCTACTGATTTCACTTAGATAAAGTGTTTTTTCGTTAAAAAATACAAAATACTTATCCAAGAATCACTTGGATTTGTAATTTTTTTTTTGAATGACTAATTTGTTGCTAATCTTACGATTTTTACAACTTCACCGAACTTTGTGGGCCGAGCAGAGTGCTCAGCCCGAGACATCATTATTTAGATGGATTGGGCTGTTACCTACAACGCCAGCACCAAGGGCTGTCTCCCGGGAGACCGTACCTCGACTTGGTGCTGCGTTCTGGTTACTGGGTGGACTTGGTGGAGGAGTATTTGTGGCTCGTCGCTCGGCGTTAGGCGCCGGGCGCAAGAGAGGTCTTCGTCGCCGAGACCGGCGGCGACTGTGCAGTGTTGTGTTAAGGTGATGTGAGATTGTCGTGTTCCGGTTTGGAGTTGGGAGAATAGTGTTTGCCGCGGTTATTGGTTCCGGGGGATCCGATAACACGTGGTGAGGTCTTCTATGATCAGGGGGAGCACAGGATTTGTAATACGACCTTTCTACCCCTATTAAATTACGCCAATGTTCGTCATAGTCATATGCCAATTTAATTGGAACGATAGATGTGCTAATGAAATTTGTCCACTGGGTATTGATATAATATTTTGGTTGAAAACGTACTATCAACTTTGTATTCATTAGATGCCGTATAATTTTTACAGTCAGGAAATGTACTAACTTGATTTTTATGCTATAAAATCCGTCATATTTCTGTCTGAAATACAATGAAATATTTTATGAACAAGTAAAATGTCTTGAATTTAAATTTGCAAATGAGTTTGCTAAAGTTGTTACTAACGCTACTTTATACAAACACAAAAGTGTCAGACAGTGAAAGATTAAGCTTTGAGCTCTGTCCTTCGAGAGCTTATATTGTTGTATTCCTTCATTCCAAGAAATCGCTTGTTAGCGAAAATTTTTATTTTTGTGATCTTCAAGTTGGTTATTTTTTTCTAAGACCCGATATATAAAGGAATATTATATATTTTACATGTCTCTGTGTCCGTCTATCTGCATTGCAACTCCTAAATGAAGAGATGTTTTTCCATGCTAAATTAAAATTTTGTTTGAAAACTAACTTAATCGCTATAGTTATTTACTAAATTAATGATAGATTTTATCGGAGGTTATTTAAAATATTAAATTTTTTTTATAGATCAAATATAATAAAAAATAAGAGTCTTCAGGCCTGTAAATTCAAAGAAGTAGTCAGAGGTGAAAGCTCATGTTTAGCCAAAAGCAGTTAGCCCCACAATGTGATAGGTGACGAAGTTATCGCTATCACATTGCTTTATTATAAAATTGAAAAAATACATAAAACACTTGAATTGTCTGTTAATACCTCATATAGTCATAACGCAATACCGCTAGCCTACAGAGGAGACTTATTTTGTACTCTGGCACTCCTCAACTAATACTCTGTTCCTCTAATCAACCAACCATAATCCAGTATAACTATTATAGTAAATATAAGAAATTTGTTTAAAGTAACGATAGTGCTAAAATAAAAAATACGTTGCGAGAAACGAAAGTTATGGCCATTCTAAAATGTGAATTTCATCTGTAATGATGAACTCATTTGGTAGGTACTCAGAATTGTGTATCTATAGGACATAACTACCCGCGTTAACGGGTTAGAAAGGAATTAAAAATTTCGCCACGGGACTTGAATCCTCAGTAGCTCAATTGGTTAGAGCATTCGTCGGCTTGAGACGAAAGGTTACAGGTTCAAATCCTGTCTGGGGCGAAATTTTTTCTTTCTTTAAAATTTATAGATAACGATAGTTAATTTTTTTCAATTTTTAGTTCATTTTATTTTTAATATAATTAATATAGTTTTTAAGTTTAATTTATTTTTATTTTATTTTTAGTTAGTATTGTACTTTTATATTTCCACAAGATGTTTATAATTATCTATCTGCATTTCGCAACCGTAAGATATCTTACGAACAGACGTTTTGAGGTTGAGATTCGTACAATAAATTGCTATGAGTAATCAAAACGACTCGTTTCTAGAATATGGGATCCTGATTTAAGAGATTATTCAAATTTCAAATTCAAAATAGTTCTTATCACGCAGAACTATGCAAAGATTCTTGTAACGCGTCTATATAATTCTAAAAAATACCACCGGATTAGAACGCGGCCACTCACTGAGAAGATCCGGCGAAAGAAACTCAGCGGACTTGTCTTTTTTCTTATAAATCTAATTCTGTCTTCTAAATATTCTGAAATCTTATAATAACCCTTACCATACAACTTAATCTTAATACATTTTTTAAATTTATTAAATGGTAAGTTTTGAATATGCTCGGGAAGTTTATTGTAAAAACGTACATTGGCCCATGAAAGAATAACTGATTCTGTGGAGACGAGACTTATGCACAACAAGATTGTTTTTATTCCTTGTGTTTACAGCATGTACATCACAATTTTTCTTAAACAAATTTATATTTTTGTAGACATGAAATGTAACTTTTTATCTACAGTGATTCCTAATAAAGTGGTGGAATCTACTAGGTCCTGTTTGTTCCCATTGAGTTGTACATTGGTATCTACTTGCCTTACATTAGGCATTGAAAATTTGATGCACTTCGTTTTTTTTTTCTTTTTAAAGAGATTGTTTACATTGAACCAGAGTACAACTTTTAAAATTATTTTATATACTTTCGTCATACTTATCCAGTTGTCTTTTCACTTTAAATACTAGTGAAGTGTCATCCGCAAACAACACTATTCCATGATTATCCCTTACGTAGTCAGACCTTGATCCATATTAAATGGGACGTACAAATTATTTTCCCCGTGTTGGCCGGGCTCCTTTGCAGAATAGATCATCTACCTTCCTGCCAGGCAGCTCGTAAAAGGCGAAGTTTGTTAATTGATTACCTAGTCAATAGCAAACTGATTTTTATGGTTCTTTTTTAGAAAGATAGGTCATGATTCCGGGGTGGTCATATATTAGTTTTATTAAGATCCGACTAGTGGTTTTTAAATTATAATTAATTAGATATTTTCCTGAGTCAGCGCCTGGTAAGACTTCAAAATATTCATATTTTTGAATAAAGAAACACTTATACTGCTTACGTATCAAATATATTTTGTTGTTTTAAAAACAGCCTACTGATTTCACTTAGATAAAGTGTTTTTTCGTTAAAAAATACAAAATACTTATCCAAGAATTACTTGGATTTGTAATTTTTTTTTTGAATGACTATTTTGTTGCCAATCTTACGATTTTTACAACTTCACCGAACTTTGTGGGCCGAGCAGAGTGCTCAGCCCGAGACATCATTATTTAGATGGATTGGGCTGTTACCTACAACGCCAGCATCAAGGGCTGTCTCCCGGGAGACCGTACCTCGACTTGGTGCTGCGTTCTGGTTACTGGGTGGACTTGGTGGAGGAGTATTTGTGGCTCGTCGCTTGGCGTTAGGTGCCGGGCGCAAGAGAGGTCTTGGTTGCACGGTTGGTTGGACGGTGCAGTGTTGTGTTAAGGTGATGTGAGATTGTCGTGTTCCGGTTTGGAGTTGGGAGAATAGCGTTTGCCGCGGTTATTGGTTCCGGGGGATCCGATAACACGTAGCGAGGTCTTCTATGATCGGGGGGAGCACAGGATTTGTAATACGACCTTTCTACCCCTATTACATTACGCCAATGTTCGTCATAGTCATATGCCAATCTAATTGGAACGACAGATGTGCTAATGAAATTTGTCCACTGGGTATTGATATAATATTTTGGTTGAAAACGTACTATCAACTTTGTATTCATTAGATGCCGTATAATTTTTACAGTCAGGAAATGTACTAACTTGATTTTTATGCTATAAAATCCGTCATATTTCTGTCTGAAATACAATGAAATATTTTATGAACAAGTAAAATGTCTTGAATTTAAATTTGCAAATGAGTTTGCTAAAGTTGTTATTAACGCTACTTTATACAAACACAAAAGTGTCAGACAGTGAAAGGTTAAGCTTTGAGCTCTGTCCTTCGAGAGCTTATATTGTTGTATTCCTTCATTCCAAGAAATCGCTTGTTAGCGAAAAGTTTTATTTTTGTTATCTTCAAGTTGGGTATTTTTTCCTAAGACCCGATGGAAAAAGGAATATTATGTATTTTACATGTCTCTGTGTCCGTCTATCTGCATTGCAACTCCTAAATGAAGAGATTTATTTCCAAGCTAAATTAAAATTTTGTTTGAAAACTAACGTAATCGCTAGTTATTTACTAAATTAATGATAGTTTTATCGGGGGTTATTTAATATATTAAATTTTATTTTATAGATCAAATATAATAAAAAATAAGTGTCTTCAGGCCTGTAAATTCAAAGAAGTAAAATTATCTTCACGACCATATCCCCGACGAAGTAGGCAGAGGTACAACCAAGGCACCCACGACTAGCTGAAGACACTAAGTCTCACACTGTGAAAGGTGGCAAGCCTATCGCCAACCGGGCACATTTCCAATCCCGACCAACATTTTTTTTATTAGAAAATTGGAAAAACCCAATTTTCTTTTTGTTGGCCGACCCAGGATTCCAACCCAGGACCTCATGCAGTCAAGTCCAACGCCCGGACCGCTAGACCACAGAGGCGATAGAAAGAAAGAAACAGATAGAAAGAAGTAGTCAGAGGTAAAAGCTCATGTTTAGCCAAAAGCAGTTAGCCCCACAATGTGATAGGTGACGAAGTTATCGCTATCACATTGCTTTATTATAAAATTGAAAAAATACATAAAACACTTCAATTGTCTGTTGATACCTGATATAGTCATAACGCAAAACCGCTAGCCTACAGAGGAGACTTATTTTGTACTCTGGCACTCCTCAACTAATACTCTGTTCCTATAATCAACCAACCATAATCCAGTATAACTATTATAATAAATATAAGAAATTTGTTTAAAGTAACGATAGTTAATTTTTTTCAATTTTTACTTCATTTTATTTTTAATATAATTAATATAGTGGGATCCTGATTTAAGAGATTATTCAAATTTCAAATTCAAAATAGTTTTTATCACGTAGAACTATACAAAGATTCTTGTAACGCATCTATATAATTCTAAAAACTACCACCAGATCAGAACGCGGCCACTCACCGAGAAGATCCGGCGAAAGAAACTCAGAGGACTTGTCTTTTTTCTTATAAATCTAATTCTGTCTTCTAAATATTCTGAAATCTTATAATAACTCTTACCATACAATTTAATCTTAATACATTTTTTAAATTTATTAAATAGTAAGTTTTTAATATGCTTTTAATATCGCCTCTGTGGTCTAACGGTCCGGGTGTTGGACTTGACTGCATGAGGTCCCGGGTTCGAATCCCGGGTCGGCCAACAAAAAGAAAATTGGATTGTTCCAATTTTCTAATAAAAAAATGTTAGTCGGGATTGGAAATGTGCCTGGTTGGCGATAGGCTTGCCACCTATCACATTGTGGGACTTAGTGTCTTCGGCTAGTCGTGGGTGCTTTGGTTGTACCTCTGCCTACCGCTTCGGGGATATGAGCGTGAAGATACTTTTTTTTTAATATGCTCAGGAAGTTTATTGTAAAAACGTACATTGGCCCATGAAAGAATAACTGATTCTGTGGAGACGAGACTTATGCACAACAAGATTGTTTTTATTCCTTGTGTTTACAGCATGTACATCACAATTTTTCTGAAACAAATTTATATTTTTGTAGATATATATCAAGTTTTCCAAAATATATTGAGAAGTCACCGTTACAATTTTTATTTCTTTAAACTTTTCCCAGAGGGAAACTCTTGGGCCTAAGTTATAAATTGTCCGTATAGCCCTCTTTTGCAAGACAAATATTGTGTTTATCTCGTCCGAGCTTCCCCAGAGAAGATGCCATAAGACATGATGCTGTGGAAATAACTAAAATAAACAATTCTAGCGGTGTCGACATCTGTGACCTGCCTTATTTTCTTAACAGCGTAAGCTGCTGAGCCCAATTTGATGGCAAGTATAGCAATGTGGGGGCCCCACTGTAACTTTTTATCTACAGTGATTCCTAAAAATGTGGCGGAATCTACTATGTCCAGTTTGTTCCCATTGAGTTGTACATTGGTATCTACTTGCCTTACATTAGGAATTGAAAATTTTATGCACTTCGTTTTTTTTTCATTTTGAAAGAGATTGTTTACATTGAACCAGAGTACAACTTTTGAAATGGCATCGTTCGTTTGGTCATACTTATCCAGTTGTCTTTTCACTTTAAATAATAGTGAAGTATCATCCGCAAACCACACTATTCCATGATTATCCCTTACGTAGTAAGGCAAGTCATTTATGTAAATGAGAAACAAAAATAGTCCCAAAATGAAACTAGAAGATCGAGTGACTTATTTTTAACTCCATAATGGCGAAGTTTCCTGATCAGAGTGTCATGGTTAACGCAATCAAATGCCTTGGACAAATCACAGAATACACCCAGTGCATCCTGAAAGTCCTCCAAGGCTTCATAAATTTTCTTTAACAATTCAACACCAGCATCGACTGTTGATTTACCTCTTGGAAAACCAAATTGTTTATTATGAAATAAACCCAATAGGTTAAAATGTTTTGTTTAAGTATAATTTACATTTGATTAAGTATATTTTTTTCAAATATTTTACTAAGCGTAGGCAGAACGGAGATAGGTCGATAGTTGGTAGGATCAGACGAACTACCAGATTTAAATAGAGGTATAACCTTACTAATTTTCATTAGGTCAGGAAAAACGCCATTTGAAACACAACAATTGAATATTACAGCCAGGTAAGGATTTACTACAATTATTACTGAAGCACCCGTTTCAGAGAATGACCCCACAAATCTAAAGTATTCTTCATTTTTAATGAATTAAAGACTTTTATTTTGTTATTTTTATCAACAAACGAAAATTCAAAATTATTATTACACTCTGTTACATGTTGCTTCAATAATGATTCTGCAATGATTGGTGAAGAGTTAAGAACTCTAGTAGTTTCTGCTGCAATATTGGTGAAAAAATGTTCAATCTGCATTGCACGTCCAATTCACCTTTTATGTCCACATTGTCAATCTTCAAACTGTAGTCATTATTAAAAATTCTGGTTTTATCGGTTTCACAATTAATGATGTTCCATGTAGTTTTTATTTTATTTGAAGATTGTTTAATAGCATTTTTCAAATACAAGGATTTAGAAGTGGTACAAGCCTTTTTGAAAATGTTTGAATATTTTTTACATATTCTTTACATACAATGGTGTGGTTAAATGTTCTTTCATTATACAACTCAAATAATCTTTTTCTACTTTTATAAATTCCGAATGTTGCCCATTCACTAAAAGCTCGTCGATTAGTATTGATTGACATTTTCTTAGGCGTGAATGTCTGATGATGAACAGTTTGAATTAATGTAAACAATGAATTATATAATTCATTTGGATCATCATGATACGGCAACATTGGTAATTTTTCCAATAAGGCAGATTCAAATCTGTTAAGTCGGTTAGCACTGATGGAACAAAAACAATCTTTTTTTCTTTGAGCTTTTCGCAGAGTTCTCGGTAGTTTGACGAGTGAACCACAGTGATCAGAATCCATTTCGCTAATTTTTAATTCGCTTAATTTAATAAAATTGTTGTTAAAGGGCGAAATATTTGTAAATATATTATCGATACAAGTGGCACTTGTAGCAGTTATTCTGGTAGGCTCAAAGAAAATGTTGTGCAAGTTATATGACCTAAAGAGATTTAAAAAATTTAATGAAAATGTTGATGGTTCTAAAATGTTTATATTAAAGTCACTACATATGTATTCAAAGTCAAATATTATTATATTTGACTTTGAATTTGAACTTTGAATCATCATACGATTCACAAGGGGCTTGTATACATTTAATACAATAAATTGCTCAAACTCAATACAAGCAATCTCAATAACTCGTTCAATAGAAAGGCTTACAATGTCTTTACGTTCTTTAAATTTAATATAATCAATGTAATCAATGAGCCACCATGTATCATCGTTGATCTCCTGAACGAGCTTGCAACCTGGTGACTAATGAAGTTGGACATGAGCTGGCTCTCAAGCCAATGTTCCGTTATACACAAAATATCAACATCATTATAGTTCATAAACAACTCCAATTCCAAATCTTTGCCCATCAGGCCTTGAATATTTTTGTGTACCAGGTTTAAATTACAAAATATCTTTATTTTTATTATATGCTGATGGGTTCATTATTATTTTTACATAGCTTACATTAGGAACATCTTTTGATCCAATTTCATTATATAAAGTGATGCTAGAGGTTGACTCTATTGTCTCACCAAATTATTTAAATTATTTGGGTCATAAACTACTCGGACAGAATTACTTGATTGTTCAATAGAACTAGTCGTGTTAGCCAAATACTTAGCTGTCTTAAGTATAAAAGTATGTAGCGTTATCGCTGGTTGTCGTTTAAAGTATAATGAAAGATAATAGCTATCTTTTGTCATCATAAATTAAATCGAAGAAATCAATTTGAGTCAGTAAACTCAATTTTATTGTCATACATTGACATTGTATGTAATTTCAAATTACACTTTTATATTTTATTTATATTTTACAAATTATATCTCAGATTATTTTCGGCCTGTGGCAAGTTTTTACAATAGGGCAATGCAAAAAGATA
>NJDC01001007.1:120804-134780 GCA_002245475.1 Calephelis virginiensis
CAGAGATAGCAAATACAAAACACGACATTTGACAACTATTTGATATACTTTACCCAGTGATTATCGCTAAAAAGATACTTAATTGCCCCGCATAGCAGTGCTTCAATAATAAGTGAAGCTGTCCTTAAAACTAAAGTGAATGACTAACTTATTATTTTACTGCAATATAGCTTTATTTATAGTTAAACATAAATTTTCAGAAACAACATGGCGTAAATGTAAGCCATGGGATTCTATGGATTAAGTTAAAGGCATCTTGGGAGCGATATCTGTGCTTGGTAAAGATACTAACTTCATTATGTTTACTCCCTTGGGTTATTGTTAACTTGCGATCCGTAACTCGTAAGATTATCGACTTACCCCTGTACTTTATGTTTGAAAGTTTTATTTCTCCTGGCGATGAAGTAAAAACATATACTTTATCTGATAAGCTTTATTGATACTCTATACTTTGGCTCGTCATAGGTGTCCTGGATGCACTTCTCCTTTCGGTAATACGAGTGTAAAGATATTTATTTATTCTAGTATAGGTAATCAGCATTTTTTTATTATTTTCTGTTATTCTGTTGTCTTTTAAACGATAAATCTACATCGCAATCGGTTCATCCGGTTAAAAGTTATGATGCCAAAGACACACACACACACACACACACACACACACCACACACACACACACACACACACACACACACACACACACTCACACATACATACAGACATGTCAAACTATAACACCAGGCGTTTTCCGTTTGTGGGTTAATAAGCCCCTCATTTCGTGTCGAGGGTTGGAACAAGTAATTGTTTTACGATGACACAGACACACACAGACACAACAAACTTACAACACCCCTCGTTTTCCGTGGAGGGTTAAAAATGTACGCATTATGAAGTATGTATAACTATATACGTAATAAGAAAAGCTTGGGTTCGATTCTCAACGAGGGCAGGCATTTATTGATGAATAGTTATATGTCTGCATTTCCTTATCTGGGTATTAAATTTATTCTGTTTTTTTTTTGAGTGACTAATTTGTTGCTAATCTCGCGATTTTTTGCAACTTCACCGAACTTTGTGGGCCGAGCAGAGCCCGAGACATCATTATTTAGATGGATTGGGCTGTTACTTACAACGCCAGCACCAAGGGCTGTCTCCCGGGAGACCGTACCTCGACTTGGTGCTGCGTTTTGGTTACTGGGTGGACTCGATGGAGGAATATTGGCGCCGGGCGCAACAGAGGTCTTCGTCGTCGTGACCGGCGCCGACGGTGTAGTGTAATGTTATTGTGATGTGAGTTTGTCGTGTTCCGGTTTGGAATTGAGAAAATAGCGTTTGCCGCGGTTATTGGATCCGGAGGATCTGATAACACGTGGCGAGGTCTTCTGTGATTGGAGAGAGCGTTTGCGACCGGTGTGTAGTCACACGCGGATGCTACCACCGGATTCGGGTGGGCAGCCGTTTTTCCAAAGTAACGTTTCTATAGTTCTTTGAAATGCTGCGCAATCGTGGGTAAATCGAGGTCGCGATATAGGTCCTCGTTGCGAACGTACCACGGGGCACCCGTGGCAGTTCGCATGAACCTATTCTGGACTACTTGAAGCTTTTTGAGATTGGAGGGGAAGGTATGCGCGAAGGCTACATTACCGTATGCTAAAATGGGTCTAACACAGGTTTTGTAAAGTGTCACTTTGTTACGAAGTGACATTTTACTATTTTTATTAATAAGATAATAGAGACGGTTAAGTACGAACCAAGCTTTGTTTGTGACGCGCGTAATATGCAGTTCGAACGACATATTTTTGTATAGAGTGACCCCTAGGTATTTTGTTGACTTTTCCCAGGGGATCGTTCTTCAGAACAGTTTGATGGTGCCCGGGCTACGCCTGGGACTTAACCGTTCGGGTGTGAGAACTCGATTAAAGTACACTGCTGAACTTTTATCGGAGTTCACTTTTATACGCCACTTCCTGAACCAGTCGCCCATGAGAGTGACCGCGTTTCTGAGGTTACAGCCTATTTGTTTACCGCGACGGAAGGTTGAATATAGAGCCGTGTCGTCCGTGAAGAGGGCTACGTGGAAGCGCGGCGGTCGCGGTACGTCGTTCGTGGGTGTATAATATTGGTGAGAGCACCGAGCCCGGCGGCACTCCCGCCTCTAGGGGCCTACTGCTAGTACCTTCTACACGAAATCTGAATTTGCGATTCGACAAGTAGTCTCGTACGATGAGAACTAGTCTGTCTGGCACGCCCATTTCGTAGAGCTTGTAGATTAGGCCGTTGTGCCAGACCTTATCGAATGCCTTGGCCACATCGAAGAATATCGTTTCCGTATATAAGGGTAGTCGTCTATTCAGGCCGTCTAGTATGTGCTCCGTGAAGCGGTGCAAAAAATACAAATCAAGTATTTGTACATGAATGGGCTGCCCGGAAACCAAATTACTCATTCATTAACAAATGTTTCTCGGTTACGACTGTCTTAAGGCGGGCGAAGATAAGACGCTCGTATATTTTACCGAGTGAATTGATAAGACTGATCGGGCGGTAACTACTCGCGAGGTTACGGGGTTTACCCGGTTTATGTATTCCGATGATGGTGGCTTCTTTCCACTCGTCAGGAAAAGCTCTGCCTGCTAGTAATACTTTGAAGATGTTCACTAGTAGGTATATGAGTGCGGTAGGAAAATATTTAATTATTCTGTTCGAAATACCATCAGGCCCCGGGGCCTTTCTATTGTGAGGATCTTTGATTATATCTTTCACTTCGTCGTGGTTGGTGGGGGTTTATTCTGGTATCTATTTAACTTTTAAGCATTCCTATGTTTTAGAATCGTTGACTAATACCCATAATACAAGCACATAATTTGCTTATTTTGGGGTTAGATTCAACTTGTGTAACTTGTTCAGGGATATTTATTTATAATATTATTAAGAAGTCATCTAATCGTTTACAATAAAAGTGCTTAAAAGATAAAACAAGAAAAAATAAACATAAACAGTAATACTTGGAAATAGCCTTTCCAATTTCTAACTGTTGCAAATTTGTTATATAATTTGAGACACGTTATATGGTATCTTCACGCCCATATCCCTGAAGAGGTAGGCAGAGGCACAACCAGGGCACCCACGACTAGCCGAAAATACTTCACACAAGTTCCATAGCGGCACCCAATCCCAGAAAATGTTGTTTTATCAAAAAATTTAACTATGTATCTACTCATTTTCTTCTTTTTGTAACCCGATCCGGGATCGAACCGGAACCTCAAGAATTCTAACTAATTGTTGATTAGTTAAATCACATCATATTAGTAGGATGTAACGACTATGTACTATGTAATATTTTCAAAGATTCACATAATAAACTACAAGCCCACTGAGTTTCTTAACCGGATCTTCTAGATGTGACCACTCGTTTTCGATCCGGTGCTAACACTAACAAGCAAGTACCACTTGTATGGTCTACGTGAATAAATTATTTTTAATCAAAATCTATTGTATAAATAAATACCTAGATAAGTTACAACATTCATACATACATATCTTCACGCGAAGTCCCTTACGGGATAGGCAGAGAATATCGAGTGCCAGACCTCACGATCCTGACAAACCTGTATTGCTTCCTTCATATTCATTACCCTTTTCATACAAAACACGCCAGTTTCGGAGACTCTTGACATCACCCTCGGATAATATCCGATTGATCTGATCGTGAAATGTCAGCCTTGGTCTCCCCGGGTACCTACATCCATCCACATTCGCATTGTATATCTGCTTTGTCAATCTTTCATATTACAAAAAAATATGTAACCTATAGCAAATTACATACTTGTTTTATGGGTGTTACAAAACCATACTAATACGTGGAAATACTTAAATAGATACTGGAATATATTTAATAAACATTCGGAATTACAGTCACTTTTAAATTTACAACACAAAAGTATTTCGACACCCGGTCGAGAATCAAACATGAACCTCGTGGTTGGCTGGTGTCGTTAGGCGTGTGCTAACCATTCGACCAACGAGACGGTCATGATGTCAACCTACAATTTTTATTACTATTATTAGTTAATATATTTCCACAAAAGTAGCACAAGGTAACTACTATTTCTTGGGTGTGTGGGTATAATTTATTATTCTGATATTATTTCCTTTTTTACTTCTTTTTTTTGAAATAACTTACTTTTATCTCCATAATAATTTTGGGTATCTACTATTTAATAAAAAAGGGAAATGCTAAATTGAGAAACCTTCGTCTAACTTATTTGTTCGATCGTGACCGACAATTCTTTTACAGATAACCTTTACTTGCAATCTGTGTTCTATTTTGAAATATTTGTAAAGATATGATTTAGCTCAGATATGTATGGAGTCACAAAATAAATGGGTCTTTTTTATGATACTGTAAGGCAAACAAGCAGACGGATTTCCTGATAAGAAATTGACGTCGCCTGGAGACATCAAAGGTGAAAATTGTGTGTTGCCACAATAGACCGGGATGTTAGATCTCGACCTCTAAAGTAAGTTTTTTGGCTACCTTACCCTCCGAACCGAAGGATTTCAACGGTAAGCGTTGAAATTATGGTGGCAGGAATAGGTAAGGCGGTGGTACCAATTCGGCCGAGTCGCAGCGAGAATCTACCACCTACCCAGATATCACGGTGTTAGTGACGGTAAGCCTGTGCTCGCCTTTTACGAGCTGCCTGGCACCCAACACGGGGAAGTGAAGTGAAGGAAGAAGGGAAGGGGACCTTCTCAATACAAATTACAAATCCGCTCAAAAATATAAAATTCTAAATAAATATCCGAATTTGTAAAATCGATATCATAGGAATGTGCGATATTTATGAGATTTTAAATTGAAATTCATTAAATTATCATAGCTAAGCGATATTACGTTTCTGTGGTTTAGACGAACGGCGTTGGAGTTGACTACATGAGGTGTTAAGTTCTACAGTGAGCTCCAACAGCGGCAACCATGATGGGTCACACAATGTGATACGTGATGAATCTATCGCCAACCTATTCTCGCCGGCATAGTATGGAGGGCAGGGTAGGCGATAGATTTATTAGAGGGATAAAATAAAAAAGCGAAGAACCAGTAACACACAACATAATGTTTCTGATGTCATGAGGTCTTTTTTAACAGAAGGTTTACTTCCTTGTTCGCTATCTTCAGCCATTAAAGATATATCTCTAAAAAGAGTTTAGGCAGTAAAAGTAGTTTCTTCTTCTCTTCGTTTCTAGATAGAAGAAGAGTACAAGTGTTGTTACCCTAGGTGACAAATTCAAAGAAATTGAAATTATAACTGTAAAATACCAGATACACACATACATACATACATATCTTCATGCCAAGTCCCTTACGGGGTAGACAGAGAGTATCGAGTGCCAGACCTCACGATCCTGATAAACCTGTCTTGCTTCCTTCTCATTCATAACCCTTTTCATACAAACACGCCAGCTTTGGAGACTCTTGACATCACCCTCCTTGGTCTCCCCGGGTACCTACATCCATCCACATTCGCATTGTATATCTGCTTTGTCAATCTTTTATCTGTCATTCTTTCCACATGGCCGAACCAGCGGAGCATGCCCTTTCGTATTTTAACACCAACACTTTCTTTCAATACCACTCTTTCTCGGATCTCACTGTTACGAGTATAACAGATGATACATCACAGATTTTCCGTAGCGCTCTCATTTAGACCTCATTAATCCTACTTTCATGTTTTTTTTGACATACCCAAGCCTCGCTTCCATACATAGCATAGAATTATGCAAAGCGAGTCTAGCTTTTTGAGTCAAAATCTCGCTTTGGAATAGCTTACCCAACGCTCCATTTACACTATTCCCTGTACTCACTCTCCTCTCTACATCCACGGTGTGCCTTCCATCCCTGCTAAAAGGACAACCAAGATATACAATTTCATTCACTTGTTTTAGCACTGCATCATCAAAAAAAAATCTTACATCCGTTCTGGCTACGTCTCTTTCAAATACCATTATTTTGGTTTTCGTCGCATTCAAATACCAGTTTGTTTTGAAAATTTAATGTATGTGTTGGGAATAAAACTATTCTTATTGTGCATGTGTCTCGTCTCAAGATAGTAAGCCAAACAATAAATTATCTAATTATACATAAGACCTTTCAATTATTAATTTAAAAAAATATGTCAAATTGAAATAATACGAAAAACTTGCTGCTGCCCGCTTCTTTGCCAGCGCGGTTATTGGTTCCACAGGATAATTTTCCGGAAAAAAAATGATCCCATGTGTTAACCCAAGTTACCCGCTATGTGTGTTCCAAATTTCATGACAATGGGTTCATCGGTTTTGCGTGAAAGAATAATAAAAAAAAACATGGAAACTTTTACATTTATAGTATAAGTAGGATTTGTTCATACTGCAAAATATACAAAGCAGCTTAAGTATTGGCAACCCTAATGACGTAGGTAATAAAAATGCACTTAGGAAACTTATTAGTTGAGCTAGAAAATACTCGTATGATGTATTATTTGGCGAAATAGTTCGCGAAAGTTTATTACTACATAAAATTTAACTCGCCGTCAGACTTCTGGAACCTCGTATCCGGTGAAATAACTCGGTCAGACTTTTTAGCTGGTTTTGTAACGGGCTTGTTTTGGATCTGACATGTAGTTTACTGTCACAGTGGGTAGTTGTTATTGCCTGTGAAAGTCTTTCGATAGGTCTTTCATTGTAATTTGTAGTCCATCTATTTAAGAAGCAACACGTTCTTGCCCTCAGAAAAACCCTGTTTTTGTAAGTAAATGTTTTTGTATCAGTATACCCTCTCCGGACTAGCGGTACGGTGTTGGAATAGATTTCATAAAAGCCCAAATTCGATTTCCGGATTTGGCAACAATAAGAAAATATATTTATTCAGATTTCTAATATCAATATTTCCCGGGATTACAAATATATGTGCACCTTTATGTTGTACCTTTGCCTACGCATTTGAGGATACGGTTGTGAAAATATTTTTTCATGTTGCTGACATCGTAACGTAATATTTAATATTTGCTTTTTTACTCCACACGAGGCAGTTACATCCTAAATATGCGCATCTGAAATAAAAATATCGTTAGTTAAACATTAGTTTAATGGAAAAAAAAACTATGTAAACCATAGAATAATTCCAAAGAAATATTGGATCTAATAATATACAAGCCTACAGAAACCATACCAATTTGTAGGGATTAAATAATTCCAAGATGGCGTCCTATCAGGTGAAAACCTTTCAAAAGATTTCCCATCTAAACTCATTTCATTATCAGCTTTGGAATTAATCTGCTTATTTCTTTAACAATGTTTGGGGAAAATTCTCCAGGTGAAGTCAGTTATGGTTTCCATTACAAAAGCAATGCTAACAATAGACTTGACTAGATAGTACAGTGCGTATTTTAGTAATAGAACAGAAAAATGATTAAAAGAAAAACGATAAGGAGATACTCATGGTAAAATAATGTTTATTTTAAAATCATGGTTACCTCTTGCTCTTTGGGAATTCGCATGCTTGGTCGCTGTCTTTTCGTATATAAAAAGTAATTGGTAACAAAATTACTTGGACGTGGAAAAATATCTCCCACTCCTGTCTGAACACTCCTTCCTTTTTTAATAAAAGTAAATTATTTTTGATTTTTATTTTGTTTATTCATAAAGTTTTTTTCGTATGTTTTTAAATTATTTTATTGTTTTCATAACATTTTTTTGTGTATCAACAAAACATTTGATCTAAACAAATAAATTCTTTGCTCAAAAACAATTGGCATTTATGCAATCGGTAATTAATTTTTGGTGACATTATTGAATAAATAGTTACATTGAACATGGTTATTGAGGTTATGTTATCTGAATATAGCGTAAACGAATAAATAAAATAATTTAACTTGCATTTAATGCATTTAATCCACAATTTAACTTAGAAGCAAACCTAAGAAACTGTAGTTAATAAATATTATTCAAATCAAACTAATGATCGTTTTAAAATAAAAATAAAACCGGAGATCTAAGTTTCGTTAAAATTAATGAATTGATATCTTGAAGGTTTATAAAATACAAGGTCACTGGCGATAACAATATGTTAACTGTAGTTCTTATTTTACTAAATTAAGTTAGCTACACAGTCTCGGTTACTAATTTATGCCACGATGTAAATTCTAAAGCTTTTGTGGTGTAGCAGTGAATTGCGATTCCAGCCATTAATACTGTTAATGTTAGTAATTGTCGTCATCAAAGTGAAACTCGTAATAAATTCTGGATTAGGGGTATCTATTACATGAATGCCTAAAGCGACCATTGTTTTGAATTGTGTATTTAAGCTTATTTTAGCATTTCTGCCTATAAGAGTAATTTTGCAAGTCGTGTAATTTGAAATATAAGTGTTCGTCCACACTGGGGCTGTAGCGCGATCGCGCGAATTATCAAATAAAAGCAACGCGCTTTTGCGTCCAATTTGGAAAGAGCAGCTGAGATGACCAATATAGCGGGCGTAGCTTTCCAACGCTCGTTCGCTGCACCCGCACCTGACTCTAGTCACAGCGCATTCAGTATGGAAAATGGCTAAAAATTTGAAAGTAGTTGTCGTTATAAAAATAAAAAAAAACAGGTATAAACGATTTATTAATTTGAAAATAATGGCAGATGTGCGATCAAAACAGATTTAAAATGCGAACGTAGATTATAATTGATACCCGGAGAAACCTAGGTTAATATTACATAACCAATTCGGTCAAGTAAATCAACACCTTTCGCATAAGAGGAGGGGTTTTAAAACTGAAATGTATTCTAGCACATATAGGTCTGTCTGAGAGTGAGGAGGTTGAAACGTTGGCTTGATAATAAAGTGCAGTAAAACTGCAAAAACCAACTCCAACTTTTTCATTGGATACCACTTCGATATTTAATAATTTAGCATCTAGTCCAGCGGACTAAGTGTTGGACTTGACTTCACGATGTCCCAGGTTTGGAAAAAAAAAAAGCGATATTTCCAATTTTCTAATTAAAAAATAACGTTGCTGGGGATTGGATATGTGCCCGGTTGGCGATGGGCTTGCCACCTATCACATTGTGGGACTTAGTGTCTTCGGCTAGTCGTGGGTGCCCTGGTTGTGTCTCTATCTACTCTTCGGGGATATGAGCGTGGAGATACTAAGAAATTAGGACCATTTAGAACATAGCAAACTAAAACTTCAATTATTACTAAAATAAACCCTTGTTACACATAACTACTAAAAGACCACATCGGAATCATGAACTATCCTTTTGAAAAAGGATTATTAAAATCGGTTGATCGCGTAACAAACATATTAAATAAATAAATAAAACCTACAATCGAAGTGTATACTTTCTCCTGTTTTGGAGTGAGCTAAAAAAGCAATGTGTAATGGAAGTAAAAACAGTTGCTTACCAGCTTTCACAGTAATTTGAAATCATTAAAGAAAAGAGTGCAATGAAATTTGGAACGTTCCAAAAATAAATAATAAATACTCCTGTACAAGTAACACAAATGGAATCAAACTCTAAAGTAAGCAAACTATATGCATGTTTTAAGGGTGTTAATCGACGATTCTAATACATAGAAATGCTTAGGTAAATACCAGAATAAATTTAATAAACACCCAAACCCGGAAATGCAGACATCTAAATGTTCATCACACAAATGCCTGCCCCGGGAATCGAACCTTGCGGTTGGTCAGTGTAGTCAGGCGTGTACGCAACCCACTCGACCAACCAGGCTGACAAATTATTATATTTAAATAAAATATCACTCACTAAGTCATTTGATATAAATACATACAAAATAGGTATCCTCATGTAGGCATATCATGTTTTATTTTTTGTAACTTATATAGACATTAACTCAAAAATGCTTTAAGATTTTAATCTGGACACATCAATCTAAACTGGCATTTTTGAGGAGTACAAAAAGAAATGCCAAATTGTGATATAAGCAAAACAAAATACAAGGTGTATGATATACACCTAGGTGATCCTAGTCTAATATATCTGGAGGGTAGGTAAAAGAGCAGGTTTATTAATCCCATAGCTGATGCAGTCAGAACACTTTGTGATTTTATATAAAGTGAACTATATGACCAACTAACGGAACTGCAATTGCCGTATTGTGTGCAAAAACTTTTAAAAAAATGTGGTCTAACGCTCGCTGACCGCGTAATTTATTTCATTTTTATTTCGCCTAATTTTTTAGGGAAAAATGTATCTCTGTTAGTGGCGGTCGTTTACTGTGTAATTACATACAGATCAATATACAGTATATATTAATCGCCTCTGTTACAATGAAATCTATTTCGGTGTTTTATAATTTTACTGCTTTTAAATGTTGTATGGATAACAGCGTTTCATATGTATTTAACAACATACATATACAAACCTTTAAGACAAGTCTAGGTAATCGCCTCTGTGTTGTAGAGGGCTGGTGATAGACTTGATACCACGAGGTCCCGTGTTCGATTCTATTGGGATTTGGTTCAGGAGTTATTAGAAAATGTTTTCTCTAATAAGAAAACGTTTGTCCGAGATTGCATTTGTCCTCGGTTGGCGATAGACTTTCCACCTATCACATTGTGGGACTTAGTGTATTTGACTACTCGTGGCTGCCCTGATTGTACATCTATCTAACTCTTCGGGGATATGGGCGTAAAGATACTTTCTTTTCTCTTGCAGGTTAAATCTTACGATCGGCTCAGCTTCATCCATAATCATTACTTAAAAAAATACTATATTCATACCAATACGCGTGTTTTAAGAACTCTGGATGTATTCGAATAATACCCGAGAGATTTGATGAAGAAATGTACCTATATATGTAATCGTAGAACTCAAATTGGCTCGTGATATTACTTTGTTAGGGACAAGCCCACAATACATTTCGAAATTTAAGTGTCCGAATTACTTCTACGATTACCTCCAATAAAGATAAAAGGTTACAAATTGTGTTTCGTATAATAAATTCACAGCCATAGCAGCCATGAAAGGGGTAATTGTAAAAGTATTATTGTTTATGTAAAACTGTTGACCGCGGCTTCGGCGGCTTTTTTGTTATTCCATGAGAACAACTTAAATTTGTTTAAGAAGTAGCTTGAATCCAACTCTGAGTGATCATGGATCTAATCAAGCAGCTTGAGTCCGGATCTGTGTGATTATGGATAAACAGCTACGGAGATAAAATGTAAAAATAAGAGGAACTAATAAATCTAAAGAAACACCTGTTTTCCCCCTATTTCCTTTTTCCCCTCAATGGTCAGGGTGTTTTATGCAAAAATTAGTATATTCAAGCCAATATCGCCGAAGAGGTAAGCGAGGCACAACCAGGGCACCCATGACTAGCCGAAGACACTATGTCCCACAACGTGGTAGCTTTCGCCCACCGGGCTGATTTCCAATCCAAACAACATTTTTTTTATTAATTTTTTTACTGTAGAAAATTGGAAAAATAAAATTTTCATTTTGTTGCCCGTCCCGAGAATAGAACCTGCGACCTCATGAAGTTAAGTCCGACAACTGGACCGTTAGACCACAGAGGATCTTTTTACAAATCGGTTGTAGATTTAGTATAACACAGATAAATGAGAAGGTCAAGAGACACCAAGGCTAATGTGACATAAAAATATTTGAGTTAATTTAAATAGACCTACCATCCTGGCCGCATAACAACGACGCACCTATAACTCTATGGTCTCTTTAGGCGGTGTTTGTCTTTTACCATCAGGATATCCATGTGCCTGTTCGCTGACCTACCAAAAAAAATCAAATCTTCCAATTGAATAACTATTTGTTATAAAATACGTAATTTTCAATGTAAATTCCTTCCCAATTATTCTATTGACTGTAATAAATTCGTACTATAGCAACCCCGTAACTGCTTTTAAATTACGCTTTCTCGTGCCATTTAGCCATTTCAAGTGGCAATTCTTAGTAAATTTCTTCAAACCAAATTACATGGCGTACAAAAGAAAACAGTTTATGATTAAATTCAGATAGAAGGGCCTTTATTTCAACAGATTCGGGCAAAGTTAAATTTCTTGAAGTTAATGTTTAAAATGGAAACTTTATCCTTAAAACTTTACCACAAAAAGAATTTAACTTACCGCTATGTAAAATATCCAACTTATAACAATCTCTAGGTGAATGACGTGGCAAAATGTTATTGGTTGAAAATATAATTTAAAACAGTGTTTAGTAAAATATTTGCCCACGTGTTGGTCCGGGCTCCTTTGCAGAATAGACCATCTGCCTTCCTGCCAGGCAGCTCGTAAAAGGCGAGCATAGGCTCACCGTCACCAACACAATGACATCTGATTAAGTGGTAGAGTTTCGCAGCGATTTACTCGGATTGGTACCATCGCCTTACCTATTCCTGCCGCCATAACATCATGACGTATTCCGGTTTGGAGGGTAAGGTATCCGGTAAACTTATTTTTGCTGGAGGTCAAACATCCCGGCTTCAGGTTGGCAATGCAGCATTAACCCCCTTGGTGTCTCTAGGCGGCGTGAATTTCTTACCATCAGGAAATCCCTCTGCTTGTTTGCCTTCCAATATCATAAAAAAATACATACATATACAGCGCAAGTAATTACTCGGATATCGCCATGCAGAATGAAGGATGGTACATTGTTTTATCATATCTGGTTGAAGTTATGGATATTTCAAGAATTTATTACTTTTTCATGAGGTAGTAAACAAGCAGGCGGCTTTTAGCTCCTTAACATAGATATTTCTCGGGTGTCGTTATTTTCGTTCGTGGCGTGAATTTCTTACCGTCAGTAAATCCCTCTGCATGTTTGCCTTCCAATATCATAAAAAAAATCCCCGTGCTGGTCTGGGTTCGCTTAGTAGGCTAGACCATCTGCTTCTCTGCCAGGCAGCTCGTAAGAAGCGAGCAAGGTTAAAATATAGATTATTACTAACCAAATCACTGGTGGTAAAGTGCTGGTCAGCAATTTGCCCGGCTAGAAATCCAGCTCCTTACCTATTCGTACGGCCATAATGACTCTGTCATGTCATGTCCCGGAGGGTTGGGTAGTCGGTAGACTTGTATGATAGGCCTAACGACCCGGCCATAGGATAGCGACACACTTGTATCATATTTATGTCTATAGGCAACAGCTATCTCTCACATTCAGGAGAGCTGTGTATTTATTCGCTGACGTCTTACATAAAAAAATGTGTACGTAGATGATTCAGTTATTAAAATCGGGGTCGTCTTTTGCAGTTTTACTGCTACAGAATTATTAGTTACTAGCGATTAACTTTGAGAGACTACAGGTGCAAGTCTGCCCTATCCTTCGTCAGTGGCACTAGAACGACTAGAAACATTTAAATTACATTTTTTAAGGCATTAGCGAACAAGCAAATGGCTCTTCTGAAGGTAAGGGACGACCGTGGCCTAAAGACACCAAAGTTGGTATAGGTGCATCGTTGTGTGGCTAGGAGTTAGGGCTTATGTCTACTGGCTACACTACTCTCTAGAACACGAGACTGTCATTATGATGGCAGGACTACGTAAAGCGGTGAATCCCTATCCGGGCAAGTTGCTGCATTGCACTTGACCACCACCTACTTAATGAATGAATGAATGAATATACTTTATTATGCACCAAAATTTACAAAATAATTCACACATTTAGCTTAGGTGCACAAAGGCGGTCTTAGTAATGACCTATGTGACCTTTGACGGCTTGTAACGTGCTGTCTGGCTGTAAGGTATACTCTTAAGAAGACCTGGACCTACATGGGGTAAAGATTAAAGCTGTACCACATCACTCTACAACCCGGTATAGCTAACCTAACGACAAATTCAATTAGGTAATTTGTCGCTACTAAGAATATTTTCCTAACACTCGCTAGTGATTCTGAAAGGTAATTTATTATTGGCCGCCATCGAACCTGAAAATGAACTTGTTAATTAAATATCAAGAGTAATTAATTGTTCCAAACT
>NJDC01001007.1:135893-191724 GCA_002245475.1 Calephelis virginiensis
CAAACCGATTTTCATGAAATTTGGCACAGACACAGAAGGTGACTTGGATTAACACATAGGATAGTTTTTATCTCTAAACAATGTACCTGTGGGACCACGTGAGCAACGACGCGGGCAACATCTAGTAGATGAATTAGTTATAGTCCTACATCCTGCGATATTTTACTAAGGCTATGTTTCACAATGTATCAGTAAAGCAAGCTGTAGTTACTTATTGAGTAAATTACTGAACGGATAAATCCTTTCAGTAACTTTCAACGCGTTTCAGAACCGTCCTCAGAGTATTTTTATGTGTCGAGTAGTTAACTTAACACTTAAGAGGCTGAAAAGTGGTACAACAACAATTAATATTTAGGTTCCGAAGTACAGTTTTGTAAAATTAGCCACTGTTTTTGTCTAATATTTTTATTGCATTATATATTTGTGTCAAGTTTTTAGTAAAAAAGATATAAATTTTATAAAACATAAAATAAAATACAAATAAAACAGAGATTGTTAAGCAACTTTAGTTTATGACAACAAAACCAAATAAAATTGATTGCATAATATGAGAATGCACTTTTGACGAAACGTAAAAAGACATATTCTTTTGGCAAGTGTCAATACTCATTAGTCAATATGTTGAATATCTTCACGTCCATATCCCGGAATAGGAAGGCAGAGGTACAACCAGGGCAATCACGACTAGCAGAAAAGTCACACAACGTGATAGGTGGCAAAACTATCGCCAACCAGGCACATATCCAATCCCGAGCAACGTAGATAACGTGCTTAGAAAATTGAAAATACGAATTCTCAATTTTTTAGCTATCCGACCCGGGGATTGAACCCGGGACCTCAAAAAGTCAAGTCCGACACCAGACCGCTAGACCACCGAGGCGATTAATCAATATTTGTGGTATTTTTTTTATATTTAAACCAAAAATATTTTTTATTGATTTTGCAATTTAATTTACTGGAGCTCACCTTTAATAATTTTTGTTCGATTTCGAACTATTTGCAGCCTTCAAGGTTCGGTAACTAAATAAAAAAAAACAACTAAATCCTCTTCAAAGTTATCAGAAATATCCATAATTTTCAAAAGAACATTTTACCCTAATAAACATCTAAAATGAAAAATAGCAACTTAAGTCATATCTCGCCAAATAGAATGTGTTGAACACATCTGTTGAGCATATTGTATTGAAAGTTAAAGTTACTCGACAAGTAAATAAGTTAATCGCTACTCTGTCCTATAAGTTACTGGGCAATTTAAGTGATGAGTAGTGTTACTTGATGAGTGTGAAATGCAAAAACGTGTTTTACTTTGTACTTAACTTTTAAGTAGCTTACTTAGAACTTTACTTAGTCATTGTGAAACATAGCCTAAATCACATTTTAGTTGAAAGTAAAACAATCCCTGAAGAGAAATTGCCAGCACATTTTTATATACATATTTAAACAGTTGGTTAGCTATTAGAGTAACAATCACTATGATAAACAATACCCCAGTCCTCATTCAGTATGCCGATGTAGTAATCACTTGTGGTAACCCGTTGCATGCGGTTAAAACCTTGATGTATATTATCTTAATACATACACTGCGGTCCTATTCCATGGTAATTCACATTCGCAATTAACGGTTAAGCTAACCGCATAGTTTATAATTGGCTATAAAGTTATGTTTATTAGCTAACCATTCTATATACACTAGAATTCTTATTTAAACTTTTTGAAGATGATAAAAGCAAACAAGCAGACGAATTTCTGATGGTAAGAAATGCACGTCGCCTAGAGACATCAAAGGTGCGTTGCTAACGTACGGGTGTAAAGGTATCAAATTCGGGCGAGTCCCAGTTCTACGAGCTACCTGGTAGGGGAAGGCAGATGGTCTATTCTGCAAAGGAACCCGGACCAACACATGGAAAAATAACGTAGAATACAATAGAACGTTTATTAAGTTACCCCGAAATTTAATAGCCAGCATTGATCATACACAAAATGTATTTATATTTAAGCGCTTGCCCTGTGCTTGGGTGACAGGTGACGTGTGCTTGGGAAAAAAATCAGATAGAAACCTCTTAAACCTCTAACAAATTAGAGCATTCGTTGGCTTGAGACGAAACAGAGAGGAGGAGAGGTACAGGTTAAATTCTTTCTGGGGCGAAATTTTGTCTTTCTTTAAAAAATTATAGACATACAAAACATAACTTTGTAATCATTTTAATGCGTTATATATTCTTAACCGTTACTTAAAGTGAAAATTTGAGATAGAAACCTAAAATTAATTGTTAATATCTAAGTATCAAACGATTTTGTTTTCTTGCTAAAGTTTATTATTATTTTTTTAATTTTGAGTATATAGGTAGTCACCGTTGTGAGTCTTGAACATTGACATCTTTAGTGACGCTCATTACGTTAAAACGAGTCGATTAATGTAAGAGTAATCGAAATAGGTCAACACGTTTCATCTCCACAATACAACCAAGAAACAAACATAAATAAATAATAAATAAATAAATATCCCTGGACAAGTCACAGAAATTGAATCTAACCCCTAAATAAACACCCAGACCCGGAAATGTAGACATTTAAATGTTCATTAGACAAATGCCTACCCCCGTCGGGGATCGAACGCGAGCCTCGCGGTTGGTTGATGTAGTTAGGCGTAAGATGTAAGTACATAATATTATGTATTTGCACACTTAGTACAAATTGTTAATAAATCTTGCAACACTTTTTCTGCGTATGAAATAAATTCTAATTCTAAGGGTTACCCTTATCTCCAGGTCAAAACACGACCTTAGCGAGCACTCATTTTCATGTAACAGAAATAGATAAGCTAGAAACGGCTACACACAACTAGTCCTAACTATATAGAATAGAGTCAGAGCCGCGAGTATAATCTGTGGTATTCGACGTATAGCCCCTATAAAGACATGTAAATAATGATGATGACTTTGTTAACATTTCATACATATGTTTACAAACATTTGTAAACAATGCGGTTAACCGACAATTAATTGCTAACACAAATTACATTGATACGGGACCACAATTTATACGTGCATAGTTTAGTAATTTCCATGAAAACAACTTTTTAACTAACTCTAAAAAAGGAGAAGGTTCTCAATTCGATTATATGTTTATTACACAATAACTTGCTCAATAGCCAACTAATTTTGATGCTATTTTTAAAAAGATAGGTCATGATTGTAATGGTGATCCCACATTTGTTTTATCACGATCCGACTACTGGTTTTTGAGTTATACTTAGTACTGCACAAATTTTGCAATTTTCAATAATCAAATCCTTAATGATGACGTCATCAAGATAAGATTAAAATTTATACATTATTAAGTGTAAGTCAAAAACTAATAATAGGACGTTGATGAAGTATTTGTGGGACCAGTTCGGAACCCTTTGCTATCTTTAAAAAAATGACAAAATCCCAAATAACCAACAAAACAGTTAGAGTTGGTTTTTGCATTTGTACTGCACTTAAATAATATGTTTTCACATGCCTAAATTTACTGAACTGTAGAAATACTATGAGACTTTGTAGATATTTCTTTCGGTGCATTGCAAAACCAATTACTGGTGGCAATGTTTCCGAAACACTACCAAAACCTTAAAGAAAAGAGTAAGTCCTAAAACGACGTTGTAACGATAACAGCCCGAGTTACGAAGTTATTCATGGTAGGTGTAGATAAGTTTTGCATCAGCCGCATACTTATTTACCTCCACTTAGAATAATTCTAAAAACCAACCTTATAATTGCTCTGATTTTTGAGTAATTGTTATAAATTTTCATTCCATTTTAGGAGTCTGCAATGCGTCTTACGTGAAACACATATTACTTGTAACGTGTACAATAAACAAGTCCAATTCTTCAGCTGGTTTTGATTTTGTCGTTCCAAGTAAACTCTAATTAGGTTACTACAATATAACCTAAACCATAAAAACTTTAAGAGTTAGAAATTTTAGAAAAGGTGGAAAACTAGAAAAAAGTGCAAAACGCGTAAAATCATAACGATTAATTAAACACATTTCATTAATCAATACCTCTGGAGAAACCACATAGTATAGACACATAATATTCATTGATCTTATCCCAAAAAATCGATACAAATACTCAAAAATACTTAAATATTAATCAAAATTATTTTAACAAATATTCATCCCCAGAAATACACACAGGTATATTATATTAACAAGACAGATGTACCTCAAGGAAACGTTTTAGGGCCTTTGATTTGTCTTATTTACTTACACGATCTGCATTAATATATTTTACAAAAACTTATTACGTTCGCTGATGATGCTACCTACGCATATAGAGAATCAAAAAATGCTAAATAATCAGAAGAAGAGACAGAAGAAGAGAGAAAAAATTAGAGAGAAATATACACTAAACATTTTCATAAGTTCGCTCCGTAACAATAAGTTGTAATAAATACAATGTCTTTAAAATTGAATTAGCAATATTTCAAACTATAATGTTATTAAAAATACACAATATCAGTGTACTTGAAAATAAAGATTCCACCATATTTTTAGGAATCACCTTAGATATTAAGTCGCAGTTAAAAATATAATATTAATGAGTCTAGAAAAATAAACAAATTTGTATTAGTGAAACGCTAAAATAGACATGTTCGTTAAAATCTTCTTTACTTGCATTCTACTGTTATTTCCCACAAACGTACGGAGTAATTCTATGGGGAAACTCGGTGAACATTACAAAAGCTTTTAGATTACGGAATCCGTTAATAAGAAGTATAAATGCAAAGGGTAGCATGGATACAAACACTTACGTAAAGCATTGCGAATACTCGTTCTCGAGTTTATACGTTTACGATGTAGGCTTATTGAAAATAAAACCTAATCTATGCAAATTAAATAAAACATAAGTCAATAGATCAACAAGAAACAAAAATAATAATTTATAAGATCCTGAACAAAGGTTGAGCGCACACAAACGAAATGTTTTTGCAAGTGTATTCGAATATATAATCATATTCCCAAAAGTATCGAAGATTTATCTTACAAAAGTTTCAGAAGGTTTGTTCAATTTATTAGTAGAAAAATATTAGTCGTTATGTGAATTTCAACAAATAGATTTTAAAATAATAGGTTAGGTAATGAAAAATGTATTATCATATTATAAATGACTATTGAAATGCTAATGAATATTGTATACATTTCATTAATACTAGTAATGAGAGAATGAAAGTCACCTCCAGGGTCTAGTTGTCCGGTGTAGGACTTGTCTGCTTAAGATCCCAGTTTCGATTCCCGGATGACGAAACAAAAAAAGTGTTTTCCAATTTAAAACAACGTTTTCCGGAGTTGGATAAGCGCTCAGCTGGCAACAGGTTTGAGAGTTATATATTAGTGCATAAATTTTTCATTTATCTTATATACATACGTACATATCTTCATGTCAAGTCTCTTACGAAGTAGGAAGAGAGTATCGAGTGCCAGACCTCACGATCCTGACAAACCTGTCTAGCTTCCTTCACATTCGTTACCCTCTTAATACAGTTTGGAGACTCTTGACACCACCCTCGGATAATATGCGAGTGATCTGATCGTAGAATGCCATCGTTGATCACCCCGGGTACCTACATCTGTCATTCATGCTTCTATCATTCTTTCCACATGACCGAACCAGCGGAGCATGCCCTTTCGCATTTTAAAACCAACACTTTCTTTCAATCCCACTCTTTCTCAGACCTCACTGTTACGAATGCGATCAGCGAGCGTTACACCACAGATTTTCCGTAGCGCTCTCATTTCGACCGCATTTATCCTACTTTGATGCTTTTTCTGACATACTTAACCAACTCTCGCTTCCATACAATAACGTTGGGATAAGCATAGAATTATTATTAGCTTTTTGACTCAAAACCTCGCTTTGAAATAGTTTACTCAACGCTCCATTCACACTATTACCTGCACACACTCTCCTCTCTACATCTGCGGTGTACTTTCCATCCCTGCTAAAAGCACAACCAAGATATACAATTTCATTTACTTGCTCCAACACAACATCATCACCCAAAACTCTAACATTCGTTCTGACTACGTCTCTTTCAAACACCATTATTTTATCTTGACAACCTTATCATTGATGAAAAAAGGTACAGTGGTACAACTGTTTTTACATTACTAAAATTAACTCACAAACTACTATTTGAGTTTGTTTTTAATATACATTCATTTATGTTGGACAAATTACCTAATTTGAATTTTGTCCGTCATTGGCAATGATAGGAATAATATTCATTATGTAATGTCTAATAGCAAATTTCTGTTAAATATAGACGAAAAACTTATTACAAATAATACATTCTTTTACTGTATAAAAGTGTTGTCCCGAATTCCGGGACAAGCGTCCCAAAAAAAATTGTCCTAGAGAAGTCTCCGTTTGTTGTCTCTGTTCTTGGAAGTTTAGGTAAATGATCACTACCTTGCACTGGTCATTTGTGACGGACATCAATTAATACTCTTGATATATGATATTGATATTGTTTATTTATTACTAGTTATCGATATATGTTCATGCTAAACTGATTGCCCTACAGTACATAGCCTCTCGCTATATCTTTGTACGAGTATCTTCTTTGAAAATCAATTTAAAGTCCAGTTTCATTTCAAACATTGTTTTAAAGTTGAGAACATTTTAAAAATTCAAGTGGCGCTTTTGTATCGTGTTTCCTCTTCTGTATTCATCGCTAGTTATTTTAAATTATATTGACAAGAAATAAATTGTATAAATTGATTCCTATTATACGTTTTGTACTACTTTTATAAAGACTAAATGTTTAGTGAGTGCAGTGACTGAAATAAATTAAATTGAACAAAATACGAATTGCTTTCAACAAAGTTGATTTTTTTTTCTGAGTATAAATAAAAATGAGGGGTATAGTATATGACTGTAACCTAAGCAATACCCTGTGTCAAAAAATAAACCTAACCCAATCTAACTTTTTTCTAACGTATGGAAAATCCCTACGGATACCTGTCGCTCTCAGGTGAAGTGGCATGTTATGTGAGACTCTTACCGACTTTTAATGCTACAATGACGTAGGAACTATAAAACCCAGATATTCTGGAAACCTACCGTGGTCTAGAGATAGTGTATCTATAAAAGGTATATACAATGGCCTCTGCGGTCTAGCGTTCCGGCGTCGGACTTACCTTCTTGAGGACCCAGGTTCGATCCCCGGGTCGGGCAACTTAAACACTCGAAAGTATATATTTATAATTTTTAATAAAAATAACGATGCCCGGGTTCACCTACAACTGACCGAAGACACTAAGTCCAATAATGTGATAGGTGGCAAGCCTATCGCCAATCGGGCACATGTCCAATCCCGGGCAGCGTCATTTATATTGGAAAATATACATTTTCTACTATTTTTTGTTGCCCAATCCGAAGATGAAACCTGGGATCTTAAGAAGTCAAGCTAGACCACGGACGCGATTAAAAAAGAGGAACATTTCCTGTAAACTCGATTATCCTCAGCTAACAGATAATAATATTGTGATAAAAGTATTTTGTGAAAACTTTTATTTTAGGAAAACTTTTAATCGAGTTCAGAACATAGAATTACTGTTTTCTCGTGGAATTCAGCCGCCATTTTCATTCGTACAACGCACCACAAACAGGCTGATTAGTTTGTGGCAGTGGAAAAGTTTTTGTGTGACTAAGTTTCGAACCTAATCCATCCCTCGGCGAATGTTTATGTAATGAAGACGTTAGGGTCCAACCACATTAGACGTTGAGGTTCCTCACATAAGCACGGCTGTGTTAGGACATTCTCGGGTATATATTTATGACTAGCAGTTTCACTCAGCTTCGCATGCGTAACTGGGCTCCTACTGCACCGATTTTGATGAAACAAAGCCTATGTCACTCAGGAATAATGTAGCATTCTAAAGATGAAAGAATTTTTTAAATCGGTCCAGTAGTTTAGAGCCTATTCACTTCAAACAAACAAAAAATCAAACATTTCCTCTTTATAATATAAGTATAAACTAGTATAGGCAATTGATAGAAGAAGGCGTTACTTTGCGGAAATCCATATTTAAATCTAAACAATTGCAATTTAAATAATTTTGTTTAGATTTTAGAATAGACAATTTGGAGACCGTACCCAGGATAGTGCAATAAATAGCACAAATATCTGTAACGTTACTCTCGAATCTAGATTTCATGCGAATGCGAAATTCAATTCGTATAAGTCATTTTAGGTACCTGGACCAACATGGGGTAAACGGGGTAAAAAATAATCTATTTGCTTAATTGAAATGATATTCTAATGACGGATGGGGTTCTTACATCCCTATTCCAACAAAATAGTCCTAATTACTCGTTGTATTATCACTACATAGTATAAACCAAAGTCGCCTCCTATGTCCCTATGTCCCTTTGTATGCTTAAATCTTTAAAACTACGCAACGGATTTTGATGCAGTTTTTTTTAATAGATAAAAAGTTTGAAGAGGAAGGTTTATACGTATATTATATACCCGTGCGAAGCCGAGGCGGGCCACTAGTGATGTATACAAATATGCGTGCGACTAAACAGAGCCTGAATTAAAATTAACATGTTTACTAAGAGCGTGCGTGAGGAAAACTGGCTTAAAAGCTTTAAGGCTTACCTAAAATTATTTGAGACTGATAGCGGGTCTGTTTAATGGCTTAAGTCATGATGCTTGATGAATCGTGTCATGTCACGCTCAGCTTATGTTGTTGTATAGCCGGTGTTACCAATTTATTGTCGACTTTAAATTGGTTGGGATTTGGGAGGAATTCGTTTGAAGATCGCCTCTGTGGTCTAGCGGTACAGGTGTTGGACTTAACTGCTAGAGGTCCCGGGTTCGAATCCCGGGTGGGCCAACAAAAATAAAATCCAATTTTCTTTTTGTTGAAGAAAAAAATTTTTGTTTCGGCCAAGAAAAAAAAAATGTTGGTCGGGATTGGAAATGTGCCCGGTTGGCGATAGGCTCTCCACCTATCACATTGTGAGACTTAGCGTCTTCGGGTAGTCGTGGGTGCCTTGGTTGTACCTCTGCCTACTTCTTCGGGGATATGCGTGTGAAGATACTTTTTTTTTCGTTTGAAGTGTAAATACGATTAGCTGTTTGTTTCTGGTATTGTTTATCGTTGGTGAATTTGGTCGGTCGATTTTTAAAGGAATAGAGTGGTCGCACTGAAAGCTTATAAGTAGGCCAGTGAGAAGAGCGATCGATAAAAATTTTGAATTTAAATTTCGAATTGTTTCGAAAAATAAACATTTATTACTATGTTGGAACGTCCTATAGTTGAGACAACGTAATTGTCTCTCAATTTAATTGTAGTAGGTAACAAATGGTAGCTGTAAACGTAAACGATAATAAAGGAATTAAAAAAAAAACATTTTACATGATTTGGATCTTCAGAAAATTTTTCTTTGCTTAAAAAAAATTAACAAAATAATGTTAATTAATAATAAAGTATGTAATTTATTATTATTTTTTAAGACTTTTACTTTTGTTAGTTGGGGGCACTAACGCATAACAGCCAATGTTAAATGGGCTGTTATGCGTCTCAATCTTGTAATGCTGAATATGACTAGAAATAGTTTTCCTCAATGATGACGACTTCCTCAAAGGTTCTGTAAGTTACTCCTAAAATTTTCCCCGAATATAGGGAAATTAAGACTATTGATCAGTAAGTTGTATAAAATATCGTGTATAGACTGATTTTTGTTTCTATTATCTTTATTATATTTTTCAAATAACTTTAAGTCCTTTAAGGGATCATCCCTTATGAAACGAGCATACTTTGGAGGGTCGCAGTATGTAGGGTCGAGGCGCATTGCACTGTAAATACTACTTATGGACCAATCTGTCACAGCCTTATGAAATGTACGAAAGCGATCTAGTCGAATTGTTATGCTGCAAAGCACCCCGATCCGGCCCGTCAAAAGAGTGTCCTATCCTTTAATTAACGAAACGGGTAGGCCCTAGATAATAGGAAAGTATAGTTTACAAGTGCTTTAGTAATACTACTGCTATCTTTATTTTAAAAATGAATCGCTGAATGTGTTAGGAAGCGCAGAACTTCCGAACGACGGGACCGATTTGGCTTCCTTTTTTTTGAGGAGAAATACCTGAAACGTTGAAGGGTGTGGAAAAATAATACTTGATTTTTTTTTCATACAAACTGAACGGATGGGACGAAGTTCGCCGGCATAGCTAGTTGTAAAAAAAGTCACTCTAGACGGTTGTAAGCCCGCCTTCCAACAAAGATTACCTTGGTGGAAATTTTGTTTCTATTTTCCTATTAATATTAAATTTCGATGGATGTTTAGTCAGAGTTTACACCTAAACAGAAACCTTACGAGTGGCTGAGTAATAATGATGTTATTATGGACTTCGATGGTTTATGACAAAGGGCCATCATGTGACAATATTTAATGCTGGTTCCATTATGGATTTAATCATGCCGCTTGATAAAACGTGACATCATATCATCCGCTGATGATATTGTTGCGGGGATCGCGATACTAATTTCAAATCTCTAGGGATCTAGGTAGAATTATGTTAGAAGCAATTAGCAGTTTTTTTGGAAATTGTAGTTTGTGATGGGTTTTTGTAGTTTAACTAACTTTATATACTATTGTCGCCTTGACTTCTTGAGGTCCTGGGTTTGAATCCCGGGTTGGAAAACAAAAAAAAATTTGGTATTTTCAATTTTCTAAAAAAAAAAAACGGGATTGGCCCAGTTGGCGATAGGCTTGCCAAGTATCACATTGTGGAATTTAGTGGCTGTTGCTAGTCGTGTGTGCCCTGGTTTTGCCTCTGCTTACCCTTTCAGGGATATAGGCATGAATATACATAGAAACTAAAGCAACAGTAACAGCGAGAAAGTAACTAGTTAGATTTAAGGTCATAGAAAGTTTTTATAGGTGAAAAGAAATAGAAATTTCAGGTATAAACATAAACGGCATGTCAGCACTCATGATGCAAATGGTGTATTCCATGTTGAGATTTGGGTATTACGCCTTTTGAGTAAGTTTCCGGATGAAATCATGCATGATGCCATTCAATGACACTATGGCATTAGTAACAGATATAAGGCTATGCTAATCTGTTAATAAGTGGTAGTTTTTTGGTCCAACTTGCCTAGTTTGATTACTGCTTCTGTTTGCGTAATAACGTTACTACTATTAAACCAAATTTAAAAAGAGATTAGGTATATATAAGACTCCTAAATTTTTTGTATGTTTTTTTATTATTTCTCCATAAAATGTGCACCGAATTTAATATCTTTTAATGCGGTATTGCCGTTAAATCTGAATCAGACTTTAGAATCATAGGGAAAATAAGAAAAATTCTTATTTTTTTTTTATTTAAAGAATACGAAATACTGAAATCAAAGTCAGTTTTTTTGCAGATTTGCAGAAATAGAATTGTCGTATTCAGATTAAAACGCTAGCGTTTTTAATAATACAAGAACTTGTCAACTTACCTAGTCTTAAGTTTAGAACTCACCACTACCACATTTGGTGACTATAACCAGATAATTTCTTCCCATCGAAAGATTTAACTGCTTGTTCGCTTTTTAATATCATAACCGGGGTTCTAGATAGTTGAGTGTGTTGTTGCCTCTGTGGTCTAACGGTCCGGCGTCGGAATTGACTCCTTGAGGTCCAGGGTTCGATTCCCTGATCGGGCAACAAATTTTCTATCAGAATTAGACATGTGCCAGGTGGGCTTATGGTGGGATAGGCTTGCCACCTATCACTAGTCTTCAGCTAGCCGTGAGTGCCTTGGTTGTGCCTCTGCTTACCTCTTCAGGGATATGGACGTCAAGATACTTTTTTTTAAACATTAGTTTGCATCCGAACCGTGAGTTTTATCCAAATATAACAATAAATATCGGAAGATAATAAAGTTTATTCCATGGGTAACGATCTTAGAAGGCATATTTACAACTATCTAGAACGGCTTTAAGAAAAAATATTCCGAGTCAATAGACGTAGAAATTGATTTATATTTACCCTTAGGTACTCATCTGTGTGAGATTTGACAGGTTATTAACTTCAATACCTCGAAGGAGACCAAACCCATCACGGATATAATTATTTGTGATAAATTTCACCCCATTAATAGATTAATTCGTGATATTTGATGAACGTGTTATGTCAAACCTCTCTTATTTTATGACGTAGATGTTAAATAATAAATGAAAAATATTTTAAATATTATAAGCGGAATATGGGTGTTAAAAAGTTGTTACAAAGATATTTAAGCATACAACACTTTGTGGTGAACAAATATTTAAATAAATTCGATTTCCGGATGCAACCCCCGGGTGGGGCAACAAAAAATATTAGAAAATATATATTGTCAATTTTCTAATAAAATTAACGTTACCCGGGATTGGAAATATGCCCGGTTGACGATAGGCTTGCCACCTATTGTGAGACTTCGGGTAGACGTGGGTGCCCTGGTTGTGAGTCTGCCTACCTCTTCGGGGATATGGGCGTGAAGAAGAAATTAAATATTTACATACATTTTAACATTTAAATCACAGGACATATTTTTAACAGATATTTCATTTATTTATGTGTTTGATAAGCTTCATAATTTATTACAAATAATTTTAAAGATAGATTAATTTAATCCTATATAGTGCACACTACCACCGTTTCCAACCCTAGCTTGTCAAAACGAAACGGAAACGGAAAAAAATCTCTCCGAGTATGAGTACGAGTAAGTAATATACAAAATCAAAACTATCCACAAAACGTTTATAAGAATTTTCACATTTTTGGTAACACCCGTCTGAAAAATAAGATTGTTATAAGTTTGATAAAATGTTTGTATGTTTGTATGTCTGGCATCGTTACTTCTCGATATACGGACCGATTTCGATGCGGATTTTCCGATTTAAAAGCTGACGTGATCGAGATGGTTCTTAGATATAATACAGATATACGTATATGGTTAGTTATGTCGGAGCTTGTTCCATTTTATGGTCATTATTTTTACTTGTTATAACTGGGTGATGTTTGCAAATGCGTCCTAGTTTTTTTAAATTGTTTTCGTTATACCACAAGAGCATTAAAGTAGCATTAATTCAAATTAATGTTTTTAATTATCCCATATATAAATTTTACTAAACTTGACATAGCAACATAGTCGTGATTCGTTAAGTTCTACTCTACACAGACGAAACTGTGTACCAGAGTTTTTTTTATTTTTATTGTTTATAGAATAGCAATTTTATAGAATAGCAAATATTGAAGATTTCAAAAGAGTTTTCTATCTGCAGGGAAATTTGAAGCCTCTTTAACCGAGTTCAAAAAAGGAGGGTATTCTCAATTCGGCCGGTATATTTTTTCCATGTATGTAGAACGATTTCTTTGAGGTTCCTGAACCGATGTATATAACTTTTTTTTGGTTGATATGGAATAGTTTCTGATTGGTCCCATAAACATTGATTTAGGTAGGCCCATTAGTTTTTATTTTATGAGCATGTTTTTATCTACTTTCACCTATTCCGATGTTTACTTTTATAAAATTAAATCATATCAGAAATAAATTACAAAGTATTAAATAAAAAAACTACGATAAAAAACCGACTTCAAAACTAAAAAGTAAAAAATAATAAAGATTTCACTTTAATCATATACTACCTATATTATTTATATGTGCTATTTACTTTATAGGTTTGAAGTCGGTCCCAAGCCAATTTCAGACAAAGATACACGAAAATACACAGACAGATACTGGAATAAATTTAATAAACTCCCCGAGTCGGAAATGCAGACAACTATTTTCATCATACAAATGTCTATTTTTCCCAGTCTTAGTCCGGGCTCATTTGCAAAATATACTACCTGCCATTCCGCCAGGCAGCCCATAAAAAGCGAGTATAGGCTTACGGTCATTAGCATCGTGACATCTGACCAAGTGTAAGAGTTTCGCAGCGAGTCGCCCGGTAGATTAGTACAACCGCCTTAACTATTCCTACTGCCATAAAGTCAGTGCTTGCCGTTGGCATGGTCCGGTTCAGAGGCTAAGGTAACCAGTAAACTTATATTTGCTCGTGGCCTTACATATCGGCTTCAGGTTGGCAACGCAATATTACTACATTTAGTGTCTTTAGACGGCGTGAATTTTTCACCACCGAGAAAGCCATCTGTTTGTTTGCCTTCAAATACCATAAAAATAAAAAAAAATCCTGTCGGAAATCGAACCCATGTCTCACGGGTGGTCGGTGGAGTTAGACGTGTACGCTAACCCGTCGGTCAACAAGTTAAAATGTAATTACTGTTACACAAAATTTAATTTTTTGCCATTTTCATGAAAATCTGTTTAATTTCTTTCAAAATATCGTTCAGAACTTCATCCTTGTCTTCCATAATAAGCTTTTCTTATGAATAACCTTCACCAAATCTAGATCAAAGAGGGCTATCATCCATGTTGATCCCTTATTAAATCGTGCCTTATCCTTCAGGAATCTCAAAGTTTTTTTCCATTTGGACGATAATCTATCGGATTATTCTTCAGATCTTAGCACCTTTCCCTTTTATCACGGTTATGGATTTATATATTTGATAGACCTTAGAGTATTATACTGAGATAAATTACATTAATCCAAACTAGTACCGCGTCTTTTTAGTCAGCTATTTTGTGAAAATAGCATCATTTGACAATATAGTTTCTTAAGTGATATTCCAAGAAGTAATGTAGATTTATGGCGTAAGGAATGCAATAGCTCCTATAATTATAAATGGTAATTCAATAACTTCTCTCGTCCCTTTCATTTCGCTCTTGACAGGCAAACAGACAGATTTGTTTGATTGGTAAGAAATGTGAATGTGGAAAAAGAACCTGAATATGATGATTGCTTCGCTTAATTGTGACAGAGTAATTCTTTAAGTTTTTTTTGTAAACTTTCGCGGGTCTCAAACTTTAATTTTATATGTCACGCTTTCGCTTGTCGCGAACCTGCCTTTGAATACAGCTGCGCGAAGAAGATTTCATATTTCTAAAACAAATTTCTAAAACTATCTAGGTGCACTATTAATTATGTCTTTAAAATTTGCCGTAAAAGATGTCACAGTTTATTTCTTATACGCTGAAAACCGTAGCAGCAACTAGTACAGCTGAATATCTCTTCCTGAATTCTATTCTAGAAACTCATTTTTAGCTAACTAAAAAGGAGGAGGTTGTGAACTAGGCTGTAACTATTCATAGGTTCGTTATGCGATTAGTCGACTATTAACGAACTAGTTTTAAGAAAAGAATGAATAAATGAAACATTTATTAATACACACATATACTGTATACATTACAATAAAAAAAATTATATAAAAATACTACAATTAAACATAACATTAAAATATTATAAACGCAGTGTGTAATGCTGTATTGCTGATGGGAGGAACACTCAGTATATATTGTTAAAGCATATTGCTTTTACACTGATTTTCAGGTCCCCCCTTCAGTCTTGACATAATATATCAGATTATTTCAATAACTTAAAAAAAATCCGTACAAATATAGTAAAAACAATATACAGCCCGTCATTTGCATATACCCAAATGTGGTCCCAAACGTTACAGATCATGGTAATGCTCCAACATAGTACGACTAGTAGTTTTTGCATTAATTTTCATAATTGACAATGATGTCTTGAAAATTTATGCGTTATCAAGTGTAAACCAAAACCCACCGGAGGGATGTCGATAAGATTTATATTGGACCGTCTCGGAATTATCTTTCGGAAAATAACTACAAATCGCGACGTTGTAATAAAATGGTTATAGACAGTTATTTACTTTGTTTCTTTGTTTAAATTATCACGAAGAAAGATATAGTACATAAAAAAAAAGTATCTTCACGCCCATATCCCCGAAGAGGTAGGCAGAGGTACAACCAAGGCACCCACGACTAGCCGAAGACACTAAGTCCCACAATGTGATAGGTGGCAAGCCTATCGCCAACCGGGCACATTTCCAATCCCGACCAACATTTTTTTTAATTAGAAAATTGGAAAAATCCAATTTTCTTTATGTTGGCCGACCTGGGATATAATAGGAATATAGTACATATCCCTATTAAAGTAATTGTTATAGATAGTGGTTATTATTCTAATGCTTGGGATTAACTGCTACACATACTCATCTCTACAAATTGTACAGGCTGTATTTGTCACCGTAACGAAAACTTCCATGGTAGTTTAGATACATATCAGGGTTTAAAATTACTTTATAGTTTTTGTCGGAAACAAGTGGTTCAATGGCTGGTTAAATGACTAATAAACTGGCAGTTTTTCAGCCAGCAATGTATAGTGTACAAAGTATAATATGCATTAAACCCCGCGTTGCGAGCTGTACGTGCCAACCTAGTACGCTGTTTTATTCAACCCAAACAAAAACTGATAGCATTGAAACGCTAGGCGCGTCACAACTAGAGCATGATCAAGAAGGACACTAACTTGGTAAAGTAAAGACAAACATACCTCCCTTTCTTTTGCATTACACTGTCTCTTTCTACTTAAAAAGGGCCACGCGCAGATAGTCACCGCGTCATGTCTGAAATGCCACAGGACCCCACAAAAATCAGTTAGGCGTCTTCCAAAATTCATTCAAACTAATTTGTGCACGACAATGAAGCTCATTACAGTAATTATCGGTTTTGACAATTTTTGATAATGATTTAAATTATTAGCTTATTAAAAAATACTGAAAAAATGTATTGGATTTATGAATCAACCATCTAAGTGTATTAAAAAAACAGTACCCAAAAATGTTGGTATTTGAAGAAATGACATAAAAATAACCGAGCGTTGGAAGGTATTAAAAAAACGGTTTTAACTCGATATCTCGGAAACCATGACAATTTTACTAGTAGGGCATCAGTCGAGCTAGCCACAATTAAAGGGCTATCCATTAATTGCTGGACATCCTGTATAATAAATATGTTTTGTAAATTAGATTTATAAGAAAAACGACAAGCCCGCTGGGTTATTTCCCAGGATAATCTTAGTGAGTGGCGGCGTTTTTTAGATTTATATAGAAGCGTCACAAAGTATTTATCAGATCCAAATGAAACAAATGTATTCTATACTACAAATAGAAAGTAAAAAAACTAAACCATTAAGGTCACAAAACTGAGTTATTTTACCCCTCTTTACAATACCCCAAAAACATCTACTTACCAAAAAACATCAAATTTATCTTTTTATTTAAGCCCAGCAATGTTATTGATACAAACATATCCATAAAGAATAAAAAAAATAACTTATCTATATATCAATATCAATTTAAACAAAACTCAATAACACATACACGAATAACGAATACTATCCTTGTTACAGATAAAACAATGCAGAGCAAGAAACGTCAAAAGAAAAGAAGGCCAAAGCGGAGTGCAGTAAAATGAATCCAAAAGAATATGTAACTTGACAATATGGATATAAAATCGAAAATGGCAAAGCTTGTGCGAGTATCAAATAGAGATTTATTGGTCGTTGTGTTGTTTTTGTGTCAAACAACAGTTTGTGACAGCCAGTGCCCGAAGTTTGCTGAAAGGCCACTAGAGACGAGAGTCCAAGACGCTTCCATAGTTTTTAGGGCGGTTGTTGTACAAACTCATTATCAGGTAAGTTTTATACTTTTATTTCTTTTTTATTGGTGTATTTTCATTATTGTTTCAAAGTTCTTTGTGAATTTCCTGTTTCGTCATGTTTTTAATTTTTGTAATGTAGAGATGCAACAATCCCGTTGTACAACTAAAACATTTGAACAAAGTCAGATTTTGAATACCTGTAACTTTTATTTTATTGAATCATTACTTTGCGGAAATCCATTATGACAGATGTAAAATAAGCCTCTATTTTCCTGATTCCGCGTAAATAGTGTAACTGTTGTGGCGAAACGTCCTCAAAAAGACACAGAATATGACTACCCTAACCAATATATACCACCGCGACAAGATCACGAATAGAGTCCGAACTAGGAAAATAGAACCACATGTCACGTCCTTCGCCAACTTTGTCGAAGAACTTACCACAGATTACCAAATTGCACTCAACGTATGTTTTGCCTCGACACCGGGGTATTTTCAGGAAATCGACTGTACAAACGAGATTATATATGACTCGCTTATTTTACATTTATACCAGCAACAATGAATATGTACGAGTCCTGCAATGATCGGCACGGATTGGTACCACCACGCAAAATGTTCTTACCATCACAACTTCAGTACTGGTCATCGTTGTTTACGGGTTCATAGGTTAGACTTTAGAGTATCCAATAAGCTAATTAACATAAGAGGCTTAGCATTTAAGCTTCTGCCTGTTAAATACCCGTTTGTGTATTTTCTATAGACGGCGAGTTCTTAATATCAGAAATTCTATCACCATATTTGTCGACCTCTATTTCATAATATCCTCATTTTGTAAATACCGGGACACTTTAAAAGAGCCTAAGCTAGATTAACTAATTACCTTTTTTCATTTTGGAGGTCAGCGAATAAGTACATGGCTGTCTTGAGACAACCGTCGCCTATAAACACCATATATGTTACAGATGCGTTGCTGTCCTAAGGTCGGTGGCTAGGCCAATTGTGCAAGTCTACTGGCTACCCTATCTTCCATGACAGAGTCATTATGGCGACAAGAATAAGTAAAGCAATGGATCCCTTCCCAGGCAAGTTGCTACCCCCAGACCAGCAGTGGTCGTGTTGGTATTGCCCTATATTTTCTCGCCTCTTACGAGCTGCCTGGCAGAGAGGCAGATGGTCTATTCTAATCAGCGAAACCGGACCAAAATGTGGAAAAAGTCTGTCTGTTTTTCTGTCTACCGTACTGTTATATAACATGTGAGAGACGAACATAGATTAGGCCATCAAAGCTATAATTACAACATCCAAAACGACTATCCAATTAAAATATGTCGCTTTAGAACAAAAAAAGTGGACGATGTTTAAACTAACACAAACTGTGCTGTTCACAAACTAAACTTATTTTAGAGGCATGCTATCTTTTTTAAACGATACAATAAAAAAAGAGATAAAACATCTTAAGCATCTCAGATTAGTTCAGACATTTCAAATCAACGTTTTACGAGTGATTCATTAAACGTCTCTAGAAATGTTGTGTACAGACTAAGCTTACAGCACTAAAAGTGTTTTGTCTCTTTCTGTTACTTTCGTTGAAAGAAGATAGCGATAACTTAAAATTAGTTTAGTGAGTGCGCAACGTCATTACCACCACTGTCTAAAATAACATGCTACACGTGGATTTTAGGAAGCCAGTGTGTAGTAAAATATGCGTTTAACATGTGTTTTATTTTTTTGTAGTGATATGGTTAAGGATTTGTCTTAATAAATAAACAGAATAAGAGCAATTAAAACATGAGCTACTAACACACTGCTGAACCTAGCAAGATATTAAGTAAATTTCTTCCCGCCTGTATCTCGAAAGATGTAGACTTATGTACAACCAATATAAAAATATATTCACGCCCATATCCCCTAAATGGTAAAGGCACAATCAGAGCACCCACGACTAGCCGAAGGCTCTTAGCCCCACAATGTGATAGAAGGCAAGCCTATCGCCAACCGGGCACATTTCCAATCCAGGATTGGCATTATTATTTTTATCAGAAAATACAAAATACACATTTTCTATTTTTGTTTTGCCCGACCCAGAGATCGAACCCGAGATCCCAAAAATCAAGTCCAGCACCTGACTACTAGAATCTAATTAGACAAAACTATGTAATTAGTTCCACAATATGATAGGTATCAAACCTATCACCAACCGAAAAACGATATGATTTCGGCCAACGTTAAACGTCGATCGGCAAAAAAATATATATAAAAAAATCATACACATGAACATAGAACCTTGTCGTATGCGTAAATCAGGAAATACAAAATTTAAACAGTCATTTTTTTTATTTTTATTATATTAAAACTTCACACTGTTATATGTATTACTTTAATTAAGATAAACTAGCATAATATACATTCACACATACGCCAACAGATGCACACATACGCAAACACACACAAATCCACACATACAAAAAAGTTACTTGCCCTGACTAATTTTATAGAGTGAGATTAATAGCGTATATTTATAAACATAATTTACCAATTAAGATATAAATCTGTAAGTTTAGTTCCCTTAAAACTGTGTAAATCTTAATGTATATAACTTACGTGTCACGTTGTTTGTCCGCGATGGACTCCTTAACTACTGAACCGATTTCAATCAAATTTGCACACCGTGTGCAGTTTGATCCAACTTGAAAGATAGGATAGCTTACATCTTAAATTATGATAAAAAAGGACTCCTTAACTACTGAACCGATTTCAATCAAATTTGCACACCGTGTGCAGTTTGATCCAACTTGAAAGATAGGATAGCTTACATCTTAAATTATGATAAAAAAATTAACATCCGAGCGAAACCGGAACAGCAGCTAGTGTTTACATATAAATGTTATTGGTCCCACGTCCATAACATATAAAAAGTTAAGCTGTAACCAATATGTTGAGTTTATAACAAGTAACAATATGTAACGTATTTTTATTTTAGCACTTGCCCTGTGCTTGGGATACATTTCTATAAATTTATCCCAACTACTCAGAATTGTGTATCTATAGGACATAACTACCCGCGTTAACGGGTTAGAAAGAAATTAAAAATTTCGCCACGTGACTTGAATCCTCAATACCTCAATTGGTTAGAGCATTCGTCGGCTTGAGACGAAAGGTTACAGTTTCAAATCCTGTCTGGGGCGAATTTATTTCTTTCTTTAAAATTTATAAAAAAAAGTAAAATTTATAACAATATGTAACTCTAGGTACTTATACAATAAGCGACATTGTAAACTTGTTTATGGTTCGAAAAAAAAATAATTAAAAAACGTTGTTATAAGTACTATCTCTGAATTGAGTTATCTAAATCGAAATTAGCGAATGAATTTAGTATATTGGTAATACCAATACGGAAATGATTTTATGCAAAATTGAACTACGTACTTCGATTACATTTGCGTAAATTGGAGTCACTATTTAAGTTTGTTTTGGTTCTACAGAAATTGCGATTGGCAACACCGCGGAATGGTTGTTAGATGGGATGATTAATCCTATTATTTATTTAACACAGAACCGTTTACGAGAAGCGTTTGCTTAAATACTTAATAACAATTGCTTAATTTGCAATTCAGCTTGCCAAGTAGATTCAACCTAGTTTCTTTCTTGCTAGGATTATATTTATACACAATAAGGTAAATGTTTATAACACAAATGAAACAAATATTAATGGGTTGGACTCTGGTAGTGCCAAAAGTTTAAACTTAAATATTAAAATTTATTTATATTAAATTTGAGGAATAGTTAGGAAATAATTTTGATCGAATCGCTTTAATTGCCAGACTCGCCCGGATTGGTACCACCGCCTTACCTATTTCTGCCATCATAACGTCCAATGCTTGCAGTTGATGTGTTCCGGTTCGGAGGGTCATGTAGCCGGTAAACTTACTTTTGCTCGAGGCCTAACATCCAGGCCTCAGATTGGCAACGCACCATTACCTTCTCCTGATAATAATTAACACAACCAAAAAATGTTACGCGATAATAGAAATCCCTAGTTTAATATACATAGATTAAAAGAAAGTCGTGTAGTTAGGTACACTATTCATAACTCAAGAACGAATCGCCTCTGTGGTCTAGCGGTCCGGGTGTTGGACTTGACTGCATGAGGTCCCGGGTTCGAATCCCGGGTCGGCCAACAAAAAGAAAATTGGATTTTTTCAATTTTCTATAAAAAAAAATGTTGGTCGGGATTGGAAATGTGCCCGGTTGGCGATAGGCTTTGCTACTTATCACGTTGTGGGACTTAGTGTCTTAAGCTAGTCGTGGGTGCCTTGGTTATACATCTGCCTACCTCTTCGGGGATATGGGCGTGAAGATACTTTTTTAGATAAAAAGAAATTAGTGTTAGTTACACTATTCATAACTCCAGAACGTTTAACCCGATTACGTTGAAAATTGATTGAAAGATAGCTTCAAATCAGAAGAAGGACATATAATACTTTTTATTCTATTCAACTGCAAAGAAACTAGAAAAAACAAAATTTTATATTTTTCATCCAATCTGAAAGGGTTTAATGATTTTCGCCGAAACAGCTACTTTGATTAAAACACGACGATTTCGCAGAATATTGACTCCACTCTCTTATGAAATCCGAGCAATTTCATATTAAAGTTCAATGTTGATGCAAACATACATGCATAAATATCTTCACGCAAAGCTTCTTACCCTGTAGTCAGAGCGTATCAAGTGCCAAATATTACGATCCTTGCATACCTGCCTGGCTTTCTCCACATTCATTACCCTAAAAATAAAAGTACGCCGTTTTCAGAGACTCTTGACACCACCCTCGGATGATACCCGAGCAATTTGTTCGTAGAATATCAATCGAGGTCACTCCAGTTACCTATATCCACCCAAATTTTCATAGCATATCTGTTATGTCAATATTTCATAATATGTTGTCAAAAACACGTCGTTTTCAGAGACTCTTGACACCACCCTCGGATAATACCCGAGCAATTTGTTCGTAGAATATCAATCGAGGTCTCCCTGGTTACCTATATCTACCCAAATTTTCATAGCACATCTGTTATGTCAATATTTCATAATATGTGGTCAAAAGCACGCCGTTTTCAGAGACTTTTGACACCACCCTCGGATGATACCCGAGCAATTTGTTCGTAGAATATTAATCGAGGTCTCCCCGGTTACCTATATCCACCCAAATTTTCATAGCATATCTATTATGTCAATATGTCATATGTTTTTTTTTATTTTTTTTTATTGAATCAGGCGTTACTTTGCGGAAATCCATTATAAAAGATGTAAAATAAGCCTTTATTTTGCTAATTCCGCGTAAGCAGTGTAACCGTTGTGGCAAATAATCCTCCAAACGACACAGAATGTGACAAGCCTAACTGACGTTCCCACCACCCACCTCCGCGACCAGAACATGACTATAGGAAGAGCTCGGGATACAATATAAATTGTCACGTTCTTTACATGTGACAACCCTACCTAAAGTTCCCACCTCCCACCTCCGCGACCAGATCACAAATAGAGTCCGAACACGGGAAACAAAACCACTTGTCACGTCCTTCGCCAACTACAAACGACGACACACGAGTAAACTCTACTCTACTCGTGTGTCGTCGTTTGTACGGTACGGTCGAATTCCTGAGGATGCCTCGGTGTAGAGGCGAAACGTACGTCGAGTGCGATTTGGTGTTCTCTGTGGTGAGTGCTTCGACAAAGTTGGCGAAGGACGTGACAAGTGGTTTTGTTTCCCGTGTTCGGACTCTATTTGTGATCTGGTCGCGGAGGTGGGAGGTGGGAACTTTAGGTAGGGTTGTCACATGTAAAGAACGTGACAATTTATATTGTTTCCCGAGCTCTTCCTATAGTCGTGTTCTGGTCGCGGAGGTGGGTGGTGGGAACGTCAGTTAGGCTTGTCACATTCTGTGTCGTTTGGAGGATTATTTGCCACAACGGTTACACTGCTTACGCGGAATTAGCAAAATAAAGGCTTATTTTACATCTTTTATGTCATATGTTGTCAAAAGCACGCCGTTTTCAGAGTCTCTTCACACCACCCTCGGATGATACCCGAGCAATTTGTTCGTAGAATATCAATCGAGGTCTCGCCGGTTACCTATATCCACCCAAATTTTCATAGCATATCTGTTATGTCAATATTTCATACTATGTTGTCAAAAGCACGCCGTTTTCAGAGACTCTTGACACCACCCTCGGATGATACCCGAGCAATTTGTTAGTAGAATATCAATCGAGGTCTCCCTGGTTACCTATATCCACCCAAATTTTCATAGTATATCTGTAATGTCAATATTTCATAATAATATGTTGTCAAAATAGGTATTATGCTATGAAAATTTGGGTTATTTATTATTAAAACGCAACCTCGTGAAGTATTATCTAAAACCAAACCACTAAACCATAGAGACAACAGAAATGTAAAAAATAACATTTTAAGTTATTGTGACATGACGGTAATATTAGACAAAGACGCTCTAGTTATTCCAAAAGTTTTACAAAAAAAAAGAAAAAATAACTTTGAATATTGCGGGGAAAATAAAACAATACATAATTTATTCCCATTTTCAAACTGTTAGTAATGTTAAGCGACACGAAGTTCGCCGGGTCGTTTAGTACATAATATGTATGAAGTAGTCATAAATCGCCCTCCGCATTTTGTTTATGACGTCATAAGTAATTAATTAAAACGATCCCAAGCATGAAAGAAGTCTCATAGTTGAAATATATTCGTCAAGGTTGACACCTTTCTAAATGACCGAGCATCTCTTATTTAACACCGACACTACTTACATTCTAAATGGATGCTATTTATAAACGATATTCAAACTGAAATATGTTTAACAATAATTATTTTTCATTAATGTTTGTTTTAATTTTTATTGAACTATTTACTGAATCGTGCTAAGTAATCACTCTAAAATTAAATTTGTTTAGTATCTTATTTTACTATTCGTATATTATTATGATACTCTCGTTATTATGTAACACGTTTGTGAAATTTATTAGTGTGTTTGTTTGTTATGTTATAAAACATATTTTACTTATTGCTTAACAGGAATATTTATGTTCAATACGCATTTGTACTATATATCTTATATATCGCCTCTGTGGTCTAGCGGTCCGGGTGTTGGACTTGACTGCATGGGGCCCTGGGTTCGAATCCTAGGTCGGCCAACATAATGAAAATTGGATTTTTCCAATTTTCTAATTAAAAAAAAATGTTGGTCGGGATTGGAAATGTGCCCGGTTGGCGATAGGCTTGCCACCTATCACATTGTGGGATTTAGTGTCTTCGCCTAGTCGTGGGTGCCTTGGTTGTACCTCTGCCTACCTCTTCGGGGATATGGGCGTGAAGATACTTACTTATTTACTTACTTATATATCCGTTCTTTAAGAACTTACCTTACCGTCATTACACAATGAAAGATATATATGGATATTAAGAATCCAGAAGTCTGTCTGTCTGTTAAGTTTCATGGCTCAAACGCTAGACCGATTTTGATGTAACGGAATTGCATTTAGTTTGAGACACGAGTTCATACATAGGCAACTTATATTTTCAAAATTCAATCCCCCAAAAGATTTTATCGGGGGATGAAAATTTATATGAAACTGCGCTACGCCGACGAAGTCATAGGAAAACAGCTAGTATATATTATATCACAATGTTAGTAAGAGATAAACTACAAAACAAGTGAACCGACATCTATCAAATGTCTGAACTATCAATAATTTGTTCAACTTAAAACATAGGATAGTTTTGATCTCGATATTTTAAAAGGTTTCCGAAAGTAAACTTAATACTTCTATACCTAAACTTATACTATTTTATTACACTTTTCTATACCTACAATTTTAACGTAAACACATGCAACAGCTAGTGTAAACTATAATCCAGGTGCCTGCCGACTCACAAACTCTAGAAACTCAATCTTATATTAAGAAATATTAAATGTCTGTTAAGTATTTTGAAAGGTAAAAAAGTATTTTCAACCCCAAATCCCCTAAGAGGCAAGCAGAGGCATAACCAAGACACCCACGATTAGTCCAAGACCCGAATGGATGCACTCAGAGACGCCAATTATCTTCGTCACTTCAAACTTTCTTTACATGTTCTTTTTGTTACGCGAACCGAGTATCGAACCGAAACCTCACTAAGTCTAATCTAATAACGGACCTTTAATCCACAGATGCAACTGAAAGACAAAATATCCAACTATTTTATTCATTGTGACGTGACGGTAATAATAGATGAAAACCCTGAAGTCATTCCAGAAGTTTCATAAGAAAAAGAAAATTAAAATCTGCTCAAATCTATCGTATGTTAGACATATCCATAAATGTTGGACTTTTTTTTCAATTCCTTTCCTTAAAATTATTGTTGAAAAATGTAACTCATAGCCACACAATTTTATATAATAATACTGACTATTCCGTCGAACTTCGTTCCACCTGTTCAGTTTTTAGAGGAAAAATTAAAATTTCGTTATTCTTTGTTTTATCGCTCTACATCAATATTAAATGTAAGTGTAAATGTATCATTTTTATCCTTCTTGTGCACATGGCTAAGTCCACGGACTATATATTTAAATAGACTATATTGTCGACAATGTTGTCCAGTATCGAAAAATATGTATATGTTGTTTATATAGCCAGAACTTTTATATTGTAGCTTATACAATGTACATTCAAGCTAATATTCAACACTAAAACTAAAGTAGTTTTACCATACATGGTACGTCGGCACCACGAACATAAACTGTGGTTTTTAACTGTTATGGTTACGGTAACGCGTCCTCGTGTTATAATTTACTACGCCATTGAGCTGGAACTTCTGGACATGTACTAGTCTTTGCCCTGAACATATGTCCGTGTGCTAAAGTTTAACTTCAACGTCTAACCTATTGCCTTTTTGGTAGGGTGCTTAATTTTATGATCTTAAGTTTATGACGTCACAAGTAATTAATTAAAACAATCCCAAGCATGAAAGAAGTCTCAAAATATATTCGGAACGTGAATTACATTCTGCAAAAAAATCGTATTAGTTACATTATATTTAATTAGAAATGGCAGAAAAAATTGTCAAACAGATGTACATGATATACGGCAAATGTAAAATGTTGTTGGTACCCGAGCGTTAGGTTGGTATTTTAATGACTCTCTCATATAGTTAAGTTAATTATGTTGCGCACTGACTAAATTAATTTTGGGTAAACGCTATCAACGATCTATCGCTATCTTTCAAAGATAGTAATAGAAAGAGACAAAACACGTTTAATACGGTCGGATTAGGTGATACATGACAGTTGTTCAGATTTTATAAAATACTCGGAAAATATTGAAAAAAATGTCACTAATTGACATGTCCCGACTAATTTGACATGTCTTAAATGTTCCGTCTCTTTTTTGTTTGCTTGGAAAAAAGATGGCATACACTCAAAGACATGTTATTTTTATGCTTGATTGATTCAACAAAATTAATACCATTAGACTTATAATTTCATTTTCATTTTTCACACTTTCACTTATTTAATTTTTACATAATTTAACAATAACATTATTGAGAAGGGTAACATCATAAAATAATTAAATACGCTCCGAAACTACTGGACCGCTTTCAAAAATTCTCTCACCCTTGGAATGCTACATTATCCCTGAGTGACATAGGTTTTGTTTCACCAAAATCGGTGCAGTAGAAGCCGAGTTACACAGGCGAAGCTGCGTGGAACTGCTAGTATATAATAATCGAGGTAAGGTTATAATATAATATAAGGTTTTGTAATTAAAAATAAAATACATATTAATAAAAATCTGTATTGCGCGTGGTCATGACGTCACGCCTGAACAAGTGGACCAATTTTGCTAATTCTTTTTTTGTATTGGTTATTGCTTAGAGAAGGTTTTTATGAAAAAAAAACGGGAAATTTGCATCGAAATAGGGAAATCCACATAGATTGTTAGTAGCTGTAAGACGTATCAAGCGCTACGAAGTTCGCCGGGTTAGCTAGTGCGATATTATATTTACACTGTTATACTTGTCAATTGATTTCATAATTATTATGAATGGTGGCAAGCACCTATCACATTGTAGGACCTATAAGTGTTTTCGGCTAGTCGTAGGTGCCCTGGTTGTGCCTCTGCCTGGCTCTTCGGGGATATAGGCGTGAATATACTACAAACTGATTAGGTGGAACAAAATTCGCCGAAATAGTTAAATATAAATATTTATATTCTCAACTATAGTTTTATATAAAATTGAAGGCAATATTTGACAATTCCTACAACAAATAATGAAAAGTAGCTTGAAATATCTAAAGCGTATAGACAAAACAGAAAAACAAATCTATTGTATCTACTTGCAAAATAACGGAAGTAAATGTCTGTGGACGACGGTGTTAGCTTTTGTTGACATAAAGACATTCTCTAATTGGAAAGAAAACAGCTCTCGTATCTATTAGTGACTGGAAACAAGGAGCATATTCTAGAAGTCTTTTTTAAATCTCAGTTGCACTTTCGATTCCGACATCTTGTGAACTTGCTTGCCAGTGACTGGGTGTAAGAACTTTTATTTTTAAAATAATTGCGATACACTTACTACAACATTTTTCCCACAATACTCATGATTTCATTTTAATAATTAGTTAAATTTAATCGATGCTTTTACATACTCGTAGATTGGTTAACAAATAGTATAATAAACTAGGTTACACGCATTGCTTCGTCCGTATTTTAATATTAAAACGCGTGGTACAGGTTTTAGAGACAATTTTTGAGTTTCACATACCATGAACATTAACGAATTTTATATACATATTTTTCTCGTATTTATTCTGATCACTAAAATTATTGACCCAATTATAAGTTATTTTTCTTGCTACTATTTTTTAAGCAATGTTTTCTATCGGCAAGTTTTAAAACAATTTTGCAATAAAATATGCATACGGATTTCCTGATGGTAGTAAATTCACGCCGCCTAGAGACACCAAGGGTGGTAATGGTGCGTTGCGTTTAAGACGACTATAATATATCAAAATAACATTGACTCATCATCTAGTAAAAAAAACATTGAAACATCATTAAGAGTTTTAATCGATTCCATAACAATGTTTAAAATTAGCGTCTTTAAAAAATGTCAATTTGAGCTTGAGGTAATTTGAGAAAATGGAAAAACATTTTCTATTTCTTTTTGTTGTCCTATCTAAGTATCAAACCCGGGACCTCAAGAAGACAAGTCCGACGCTTGACCACTAGACCACAGAGGCAATTAGGTTAAGGCGATAAGTTTCAGAATAAAAGTAAATAATTCAAAAACTCAGTCGCTTATTTGTTGGTCCGGAAAGAAGACAGTTTTAGGAGAGTGGGTCAGTTAGTTTTTTATCATAGAGTAAAGAAAAAACAGAGATATGCTATGAATGGTAAATTCGCTTGAAAATGGGAGAGAGAATGGAGGTATATCAGGCAAAGCAAAGATATCAGGCAAACATTACAAAGCGAAGGTGTGTTTGTTTGTCTTTTTTTAAGGTCGTAACGGAGAATAAGAGATTTTTTTTGTGTTGAAGTAATTTTATACTAACTAGTCGCTCATTGGTCGAAATTCGACCATAATAAATTTTAATATCTTGTTGACAAGAACGCCATCTTCATTTCTGAAGACAAACTACTTTGTTTCCAAACTTAATGAATAGTTTGTGCGCCAACTGTGATCTTTTATCGTTATCATCAATATATTTGTTTGTGTGTGTAAAAGGCATGGTAGTGTGGGTAATGTTTCATTTATTGATAGAATGTACTTTATAAGCATTATTACTGAAAAATATTAGCGTTCTGCACGTCTCCTACACATAAACTATAAGTTTGCCGAATTCTATTGTAACAGGAGGTGAATAAATTTAATATGCAGGCGTTGCTGCGGACAACGTCTTGTATATACATAAATTGAGTGATTTTGCTGTAAGTGTACCCGTAACACGGAATGTGATAAAATGGCTGACAAATCGAAATGTAGGAAGCAGACACATCTATCTACTATTAGTTGGCACGAATTCCTTATTAGGGTTGGAGTGGAAATGATTGAATAAATAATTACTTGCTAGATACACATACTCATACGTACAGTAATGAGCTTCTCGTATGTTCAATATGTATTAGTATCACAGTATTTTCATCTCCAGTAGCCATAATGATCGCGCTTAATACTGTCGTGTCCTTGTACAGTAACAAGTAGCTTGTAAACTTTTTTTGATTCCACAATAAGTAGCTAATAGTTTTTGGATAGCAACGTTGAACATCTTTGGTGTTCATAATTTAAGCGCAGTAAAATTGCAAAAAAAAACCGACTTCAAATATTGTATTACCACGTCGCGATTCAATAATTATTTTAACGAAAGATAGCTAATGATTTTCAGCTTAGCTAAAAAATATTTAAAGTAAAAACCGACATTTTGTTTTCGTTGCTGTTGTCATGCAATAATTCAAAAAGAAATACTTCGAACATAAAACTTCAGATCCAGATGCCTTGTAAATTATATATGAGGCGCGAGTGTTCGTTTTCAGCAATCTGTAAACGTTCGCCTTAAGATGTATATGCTGTATGTATATCAATATATCTGGGATGCTACACCGCAGTTATTTATTCGATACGGACTCAGAAATCTACTTATGATTCCACGGGCGTATGGAATATTGTTCAAAGCGACACAAATGAACCGTGAAACCTCCAGCTACCGATTGTACAAAGGCTATTTTGATCAAATAAATACAGTAATAAGGTAATGTCATCTTGGGAATAATTTGCTCCGTGTAACTCTTCGGAGAATGTAGGTCATACTTACCTGACAAAAAATTTGTAAAACTGTACTAGATTAATTGTCTCTTTCAAAGGAAATATAATGACATGCAGCTCATTTGATAGAAAGTGATGTTGGGGTCTAATGTACTGACGAAAGAGTTAACTACCTTGGCTTTCTTCGTAAAGATGTTTTGTTTAAATTTCTTACTCATTTAAAGATCATCCGATATAACTTGATCTTGGGTTCGAATGCACTGTTAACTATGAAAGAATACAGGTCAATTAGTAATAGGAAATTAGTAATAGATTACTTGTCCCATTTTTGTAGGAAGACCTGATAGAAAGGGATGTCGGGGACGTACTGAGCAAGAACATTGTTTACGTTCTCCTACTTCCTAAAGATGAATTCCTTCAGAAACTAACTGCTTTCAGATAATTCTAATATTCAGTAGTGCGTAGGTTTAAAATTTAATTAAACAGCGAAAAATTACCCGGCTTACCTAAAGGTAAAAGACAGTCGTGACTAATTTGGTCTGTTACGCTACAAATGACAATATTGTCGGATGAGGAAAGAAGTGCGGAAATTCTACCAGTGCAAGTGCCGTTACTCTTACTAGTAGGTAAGATTGTTGTCACTATATAGGTGGTTTGTATATTATTCAATAAAAGAATATCACAGCTTATTTGCTTTCTGTTTTTATTAAAAAACTAGCTCTTCCGGTGGACATTGTTTCACTCGTTTAATAATCTCAATTCAGGCGCTCTTAAGATGTAAATAGTGTCTTATATAAAAGAAAATGGTGATATATGCTGAGCTCTATGCTAAATATTTTAAATATTGTCATTATGTTTCGTAGTACAAGTCTAAATACTAGAATAAGTTTTCTACAAAAGTTTGTGTCCAAGTTATCGGTTATCCATACATCAAATTTTTTTTACAAAGACTTTGACAATATCCGCATCTGTTATAGCTAAACAAATACACATATTAAAATAATCTGTTATTGCTTAACGCCGGTTTTTGACGCGCGCATACTTCTCATTTTAATTATAGATAGTAAGACTGTCATGTATACCCATTATACCCTACTTACAAGTGATGAACTGGCTTTATTTAAATGCATATTTTTTGTAATGTTTAGGATATTTAATCATCAGTTAGTGTTGAGGGTTCATTGTTATGCCAGAACAAAATTGTCTAGACAAACTATAAAAGTTTACAGACAATTTTATTGAAATGTAATTTGGTTTAAGAGTTGATAAATAAATAAATAATAAATAACTTTCCACGCAGTCGGGTTAATCCCGACAGGGATAAATGTTTTCTGTAATAAACTATAATAATCTATTGTCTATAGTATCTATACGCCCATATCCCCGAAGAAGTAGGCAAATCCACACCCAAGGCAACCACGACAAGCCGAAGACACTACGTTCCACAATGTACATAATATATTATAGATGGCAATCCTATCCAACCGGGCATATATCCAATCCCGAGCAACTTTACTTTTATTAGAAAATTGTAAAAACACATTCTCTTTTTGTTTTCCTACCCGGGTATCGAACCTGGGACCACAATAAGTCATTTCCATCACCAGATTGATAAACAAAGGCAGTATAAAGTAAGTAAGCAACTAAGGCAGTAAGTTATCAAGTATTGAGGCAGTGGAGCAGAGGTTTATAGTCTGGGTATTTATTAACATTTTATTGGTACTGATTATTTGGTATTTTCAGTATTTTCCAGAGAGGTAGAGTAACATAGGTTAATGGTCTGAGAGTTTATTTACTTTATTATTGGTGATAGTTATTTGGTATTTTCAAAAGTACTAGTATTTTCCAGAGAGGTAGAGTTCCATAAGTTAATAGTCTGAATGTTTATTTACTTTATTGTTGATGCTAGTTATTTGGTATTTTCAAAAGTACTAGTATTTTTCAGAGAGGTAGAATAACATAAGTTAATAGTCTGAGTATTTATTTAATTTATTATTGGTGCAAGTTATTTGGTATTTTCAAAAGTATGATTTTTTCTCTGTATTCATATCTTTCATACCGCAATTACAAACACAATTTTCTCTGTAGTTAGATCAACTCGTGTAATACAAATAATAACTTTTAGTAAAATATTCAGAAGACTGATATAGAATTAAGCAAATAAACCTGGGTTTAAATATACATCCGGTAAAAACAAATATATCTTCGATATTACGCTGTTGTACTAATAAACATAGGAGTGTCGATTAATTAGTATTTGAGACGTACACAAGATTTGAAAAAAAAAAGTAAAAGTAAAGTAAATTATCGTCACGTCCATATCCGCGAAGAGGTAGACAGAGGCACAACCAGGGCACCCACGACTAGCCGAAGACACTAAGTCCTACAATGTGATAGGTGGCAAGCCTATCGCCAACCGGGCACATATCCAATCCCGAGCAAAATCTTTTTATTAGAAAATTAGAAAAACCCCATTTTAATTTTGTTGCCCGACCCGGGATTCGAACCTGGGACATCATAAAGTCAAGTCCGACACCTGGACCGTTAGACAACAGAGGCGATCCGTTAGACTACAGAGGCGATAAATTGAGAGATTTGAGAAAAGAAAGAAAAGCAGTAGTAGCTGTTCAGAGTAGTTGGCATTAATAAACATATACACACATCATCGACCATACATACACACATGTACATATTTTCACGCCAAGTTAAGTGGCAAACATCACGATCCTTGCAGATGCTTAGCGTCGTCAACATTTATTCCTTTTTTATAAACATCTACTTTTTTATCACTACATAGTATAAAACAAAGACGCTTCGTCTGTCCCTATGTCCCTTTGTATGCCTAAACCTTTAAAACTACGCAACGGTTTTTGATGCGGTTTTTTCAAATGGATAAAGTGATTAAAGAGAAAGGTTTCTATGTATATTTTATACCCGTGCAAAGCAGGGGCGGGCCGCTAGTATGCTTATAAAACCCGAGTAATTCGATCTTGTAATATCAAACTAGATCAGCTCCCAGGTACCCACATTCATCCACATTTGCATAGTATATGCGTTTTGTCAATCTTTCTCCTCTCATTCCTTCCTCATGACCGAATCAACAGAGCATCTGTTTCTCGGATCTAACTGTGGAAAATATGGTCAGCGAGCGTATCACCACAGATCATAAAACTTAGATTGCAATGAACATTGGCTTTGATATTAAACTTGATTTAATGTTTTTCAAACATTTTTCTTAAGAACCTGGAAAAAGAGAATGAACAGGTTTTGGATTATTATATTTTCACTTTTAATTCTTTTTACACTTTACATTTGATTGAAAATTGTGATCAGAAGATCATTTTAATAAGCAACCAGTAATACAAAAGTATTGTTTCAGCAACTTGTTTGCTATTTATTAAAATAAAGATTACGATATAAGATTAATAATTCTTGTAATTTGTCTATGGTTATTTGTATTTTTATAAGTGGTATAGTTTTTATGAAATACAGTTTAGAGTAGACAATATATTGAAGAACTAATAACTAAGTTATCATTTGATTAAAATAATAAAAACATTCCAGAAAAAAGTACGCAATTCTAATAAGAACGTGTTGCTAAGTGGTTGATGAAAATAAAATATTCACATAAATTTAATTCAACCTTCTTTATTTTATAAGGTCTCCTATCTTTTAAAGTAAAACAGATGACAAAGTGTTCGAAATATTTTTTCCTAGAAACTGTTCAAAAGGTAAGGCTCTTCAATGGTTCCTTGTCATCTGTGTGTCGATGTTTACTAAATCTTAGCGATAGATATGTTTTTTGTGATATTGGAAGGCCTCTGTGGTCTAGCGGTTCAGGTGTTGGACTTGACTGCATGAGGTCCCGTGTTCGAATCAAAGGTCGGGCAACAAAAAGAAAATTTGGGTTTTCCAATTTTTTAATAAAAAAAATGTTGTCTGGGATTGGATATGTGCCCGGTTGGCGATAGGCTTGCCACCTATCACATTGTAGGAATCAGTGTCTTCGGCTAGTCGTGGGTGCCCTGGTTGTGCCTCTGCCTACATCTTCGGGGACATGGGCGTGAAGATATTTTTTTTTAAACTAGTAGACGGATTTCCTGATGGTAAGAAATTCACGCCGCCTAGCGACACCAAAGCTGGTAATAGTGCGTTGTCAACCTGAGGCCGGGAGGTAAGGCCTCGAGCAAAAGTAAGTTTACCGGCTACCTTATCCTCCGTACCAAAGGACGTCAACGTCAAGCGCTGGCGATATGGCGGTAAGAATAGGTAAGGCGGTGGTATCAACTCGGGCGAGCCGCTGCGACACTCTACCACCTAGTCAGATGTCAAGGTGTTAGTGGCAGTAAGCCGATGTTGCTCTTCACAAGCTGCCTGGCAGGAAGGCAGATTTTTTATATGCTAAAGGATTTCTTCTCAAAGACATTTTTGTGTAAAATATGTGAAATAAAGATAAGGCTGAATAAATAATTAAACCTGCCACATATTAAATATTTGATTCCTTATATTGAAAGTTTGTTATATTCATTTTCGCTTTTAACACAGTGAAAATCATTCATATTTATGTAGGAGTTATAATACCCCTTGAAAAAAAATATACTCAATCCGACTATGTTACATATTTTTCTTTGATTGTTAGGTGATTACAAATCTAAATTTGATTGGATTTTGATATGTCAAACTACTTGTACTTAATAATGTGTATTTTTGTTTACTTAAATGATGCAATTATAATTTTGACCCCTTTTTACGAAAATTGCGTTGACGGAGAAGTACGAAATTTGGCACACTTATAGTTTATGTGTAGGAGAAGTGCAGAACGCTAATATTTTAATTATAATATTTATATAGCGCATTAATTCAAAAAATAAAACATTACACGTACTACCATGCATTTGACACACACAAACAAATATATTGATGATAACGATAAAAGATCACAGATGGCGCACTAACCATTCAGAAAACAAAGTAGTTGGTCTTGAGAAGTGGAGATGGCGTTATTATCAACAAGATATTAAAATTTATTATAGTCGAATTTCGACCAACGGGCGACCACTAGTATTATTAAAATTACAAATTAATTTCCACAGTTTTATAGCATAGAATCATTTGTTAAAAAAACGACGGGTTGTACTCCGGGAGTGTCGACAGAAGTGAAAACTTGAATATTAACGTTGTGCATCTTTGATATTTTGGAATAGTTAGTTAATAATTTTTCACGACTTGCTTTAATTATCAGTATAAAATTACTATCATTTATGTGGTAGAATACAATATTAATTGATTGCGCTATCGTACACAAACATGACAACACGAACATTCGCGCAAGCGCCCTGCGCCGTCTTATTCGCTCAAGCACCCTGCGCCGTCTTACGAATTTTCTATCTGACGATCTGATGAGAGTTTAGAAGTTTTTACCCATTTCAAAAAAAAGTGCGTAACACTTCTAAAGAAGTTTTCACTTCAAAATCTTATAAACCATTTCTGAGACACCATATCCATCTAAATCATAATCTTATAGAGATGGATAATTTGAAAAACTCTGCCAAAACATTTCAAGACGATAACAAACTGTACCACATCAAGAAAAATGACAGTCCTCACTGCTTGTGACCCTAAATAAGAAATCTTCCAAACGCACTTCATTGTATGAATAGGCCTACAAAGCTCCGGGAATCCGACTCTATTATCCTTGCAATTTACATAACAAATCATGCCCTATCTCTACATTTCATGCTCTCTGCCAGTGAAATGTTCTTACTTTTACAAAGATGGAGTGATATTGTAAGGCAAAAGGACTCCCATTTTTCATTATTTCATTTCAACTTCCTGGCGAACGTGAAATATTCTGCTATTTTATTATTTAAAGGTGACCCTGCTTTTGATATGCAGCTTGGTAGGGATACTGTCCCTATTTCCTGTTCTGTTATGTAATAAACGGGGAAAAAGAGATTTTTATTATTAAAATGATTTAGATGCTATATTTTATACCCGGGGAGACCAAGGCTGACATTTCACGATCAGATCAATCGGATATTATCCGAGGGTGGTGTCAAGAGTCTCCGAAACCGGCGTGTTTGTATGAAAAGGGTTATGAATGTGAAGGAAGCAAGACAGGTTTGTCAGGATCGTGAGGTCTGGCACTGGATACTCTCTGCCTACCCCGTAAGGGACTTAGCGTGAAGATATGTATGTGTGTATGTATACTCGTAAGTTTCGGGTCTCCCTAGATTAGACAAACTGAAGGTTTGTGAGAAAAAAGTGTAGTTTAAATGAATTATTGTTAAAAAGAATGTCAGTAGCATAATATTTTTAGCAATTCACTCAGGATCCATTGTCTTAACAGTTATTGAAAGAAAGAAAACATTTAGTAACATACACATTCACTACACACATACCAATGAAAAAAAAAGATGATAAAAATACTATGCAAACAACATATCAATAAACAACAATTAAACATATATAAGAATATTGATGTTATAATATCAGTATCTAGCTCTGCGTGTTCCACTCTGGAGAGTAAGGTGGCCGATAGACTTGCATATTAGATTTAGCACCCCGACTACAAGACATACGCCTATAACGTCTATGGTGTCTATAAGATACAGATCAAAACCAACTATCAGAAAAAACGCGTTCATGTCAGTTGTCTTATCACATGGCTTTACTGGCTATAAATTGACCAAGTTAGGTTATATTAGTGTAGAAAAGTCATTCTTCTGTATTATTAGGCAATGAAAAATCGCTACGAAAGAATTAGAATACGTAAGTAAATTTTGCAACAAGGTTTTATTAGATTAGGTGGTAAATAAGGCGGACCCGAAATCATCATCATCAGCGTCCACTGCTGGACATAGGCCTCCTCCAAAGAGCGCCTCAAGTCACGGTCACCAGCCGCTTATAAACAGCGACTCCCCGCAACTTTGACCAGATCATCAGTCCACCGAAAATAAACTAAAGTATCTTCACGCCCATATCCCTGAAGAGGTAGGCAGAGGCACAACCAAGGCACCCACGACTAGTCGAGAACACTAAGTCCCACAATGTGATAGGTGGCAAGCGTATCGCCAACTGGGCACATTCCCAATCCCGAGCAAAATTTTTTTTATTAGAAAATTTGAAAAACCAATTTTCTTTTTGTTGTCCGACCCGGGATTCGAACCCGGGACCTCATGCAGTCAAGTCCAACAACTGAACCGCTAGACCACAGAGGCGAAAATAAACTAAGAAAAATAAACCCGAAATCATATTACCAAAAATATCCAGGTACGTTAAAGTTAAAGTGGATATAAACACACACTGTTATAATCACCAAAGATGTTAATGTTTATCAAGAATTAAGTAGGCATGCATTGTTAAGCTTGAGCTCTGATGTTAAGCTTCTTGTGTACGTGCTGAGAATAGTCGAGAAACTTCCTTATATTTAACGATATCATGCCTGAGTAACTTGTAATAATAATGGTTTGGAGATTTAGGCAAGTTGGAATCTCAAAATTGGCGTGATACGTATCCCATTTGCAGCTAGCGATTTCGGAAAACATTATACAAATATCAATAATATTGTTTCCCAATTTTGTTTGCTTGTGCTATTTATTTTAAAATTTATTCCATAACTTGTTTAGTCAACCTTTTTTAAATGGGTCAACGCTTGTCCATGGTTAGTTCTCAAATTATGCAACTACGAGTATGCTATGAGTTATCATGTCATATCAATCTTGTTTTAATTTTTCAAAAATGTAGCTTCTTTTATCCGAAACTCAGTGACAAGAGCGAGATCTTTGACGTCTTTCTTATCTGAAAACGCTTAAACCAATTTTGTGATACTTTGACGCTGCAGTAGGTCTTCAAAAGTCCCATTTTTTTCGTAGCATTTTCGCTTTTGTAAAGTAAACCCACGTAAAACAATAATATCCGAGTTTTTTCAAAAACGTTTAATTTATTTTTATAATATCTTATTTCTATTGTACTTACCAACAAGTTGCAATCAATGCAACAAAAAAGATACTAAAACTTTTTACTAGAAAATACGAAAAGGGGTTTTGGTACCATTGAGAGAAGGTCGTAGTTTCTTAATTTTTTTATATAAGTGGTCAGTGAATAAGCACACAGCTTTCCTGATGGTAAGAGATAACCGTGGCCTATATTATACACTAAAGATGTAACAAGTGCGTTGCTGTCCTGTGACTGGGGTTAATATCCCGGTCATAGGACCGACCGGATCGGCCTATTTCTCAAGTCCAATACCCTAACCTCCGGGCCGGAACATATCAGAGTGATTATGGCGGCAGGAATAAGTAAGGCCAAGTTGCTGTATAGCACTCTAAAACCAGTGGTCTTGTGGGTGATGACTTACGTTTTGACCTGTGCCCGCTACTTACGAGCTGCCTGGTAAAGAGGCAGATAGATGGTCCATTCTACTCAGCGGACCCGGACCAAAGAATTTTTGAATTTGAATTTTTTTTTGAATTTTTGAATTATTTTTTTATTTTTGAATTTTCGAATTTTTGAATCGGGTATTAAGGTATTATTTCGTACAATTTTGTTCAGTAATAATGTATTAGTGAACTGTTCATAAAGAATTTAGCGTATTGTGTAAATTATTGTAGTAGAGAAATCTTACTTAACGACCTAAAGTAAGGAGGCCATCGCTTTTCTCAAGACCCAGACATGAATTTATATGACGATTTATGACTGGTTTTGAATGATTTAATCCCAATTTGGCTACTCTACAGTAATTTTTATTTAAAATCAGGTCCAAATCCTGGCCAAGTTACACAAATTGAATCCAACCCCAAAGTAAGCAAATTATATCCTTGTCATGGGTGTTAGTCAACGATTATAATACATAAAAATACTAATAATAATAACAGATACCAGAATAGATTTAATAAACATCTAGACCCGGAAATGCAGACATCCAAATGTTATCTAATTCATACAAACTGTAATTGGCTGATAATGTTAAGCAATACGAAGTTTTTTTTTATGATATTGGAGTATTTTTTTACAAACAAGCAGATGGTTTTCCTGATGTTAAGAAATTCACGCCGCCTAGAGACACCAAAGGTGGTAATGGTGCGTTGCCAACCTGAGGCCGTGATGTTAGGCCTCGAGCAAAAGTAAGTTTACAGGCTACCTTTCCCTCCGAACCGGAACACGTCATGACGTTATGGCGGCAGGAATAGGTAAGGCGGTTGTACCAATCCGCACGAGTCGCTGCTAAACTCTACCACCTAGTCAGAAGTCACGGTGTTAGTGACGGTGAGCCTATGCTCGCCTTTTACGAGCTGCCTGGCAAGGAAGGCAGATGGTCTATTCTACAAAAGAGCCCGGACCAACACGGGGAGTTTTCCAGGTCGTACTACTTACTTACTTACTTACTTATGTACAGTGCTTATTAATTTACTATTTACACATACTTTTTTTAACAAGTGAACATTGTATATCAAACAAATTGGCACATAATTGTTTTTCATTAAGCCAATAGCAACTTACGAAGTTTATGGCATCCGTTCTGGCGAATGGCCGATCCTTGCCAAGCCAATGTTGTTCCTAATTTGTGGGATAGACCTCATGCTTACTTGGATTCGAGTTAATTGGGCTTAGCCTTATTTAACCTAAGCTGGCATAGAGTTAAGTGTTTGTGGGAGTATCAAAGCCTTTAAGAATATTGCTTTTACTTGCTTCAAATATATGACAAGATTTTTATTACAATAATATAAATTGAAAGTAATTGTGTCTGTGGTCTAGCGGTCCAGGTCCAGTACTTCATAGGGTCTCGGGCTCGATCGCCGGGTCGGTAACAGAAAAGTTAGAAAATGTATATTTTCAATTTTCTAATAAATATATCGGTGCCTTGGTTTAGATATGTGCCCAATTGGCGATAGGCTTGCCACCTATCACATTGTGGAACTTAGTGTCTTCGGCTAGTCGTGGGTGCCCTGGTTGTGCCTCTGCCTTACCCTTCGGGGATATGGGCATGAAGATACTTAAAAGTATATATTTTCCTAGATTCTCCAGGGATTAACCTAACGAAATGGCCAGCCGTCATAAGTATCTAAGAAATTTTAAAATCCGCTCACAAATGGCATAGAAATCGACGTAAAAATATACACGTCAATTCTTTAACATTATTTTTTTGAAGTTAGTTAAAAATGCCAGAACGTTTGTGAAGGCAAGTATAGGAATGCTTGGCACTTAAACCGTGACTGTTTTTTGATATTAGAATGCAAACAAGTAGACGGATTTACCTATAATGCATAACCAAAAATCAACATTTACAAAAATAATGTGTATTGCATGTCTATTCGTATATACAACCAAATTCCTGATAATCTTAAATCACTTCCATTAAACAGATTTCAAAAAAAGGTATTCAACTTACTTATAGAGAATAAATATTATAGTGTCAAAGATTTTCTTGCAGATAATAAATAATAAAGTATTTCTAATATAATTATTTTGATTGCAGAATGTTGGGTGCGTAGGAGTTTGTTTAGCCGTTTCTTCTACTGTCTGGCTAGGTTTGGAAACGGTGGTAGTTTACGGTAGACAGGGATAAATTAATTTATATTCTGAAAATAGTTTGTATTAATAAATAATCATGAAATCAATACAATAAACAGTGTGTAAATAGTAAGTAAATAAACTAATTTGATTAATACCTATTAAAATATTTGCACACCACAAGTTGGTAGAATATGTAGAAACACCTAAATAATTTTGAAACATCTTTGTGACACTCATATTCTGCAAATAAATATTTTTTCTTTCTTTCTTTCTTTTCTTATGCTAAAAATACCATCTAGAGACATGGTAACATTACCTTGCCAATTCAATATGTAAGTGAACAATTTTACGGAATACGACAATAACTAGTTAGATCTAGTTAGTCTGTCATGTATATGGTATGACAGCGGTACCCATTTAAGTTTTTGTAACAAATATTGCTAGTTTCACGCGTATTAAAATACAAAGAAACATCTTTTGTCGTTTCAGGGATTCCTTGCCAAACAGGCCACAAAACGCGAGTGTCGGCTTATCCCTCATGATACATTTTTGCAAAAACAGAATTTTAATCAATCTCTCTGTCTCTCTCTTAATATTCATCCGCCCGCTGTCGTGACCCAGTTTGGAGAATAGGTTTGCCGATTCACTTAAGCGAAAATCTTATGCATAACCTTTTGCGTGCTATGTTTATGTTCAAAATATAGTTAGTATAATATTTCAGTTGGCCAGGCAGCTATTCATCATTAACTAGCTGTTTATTCACGAATTCGGAGGTGTATAATAGTTGCGATTTTCCCTTTTAACTTTTGTCCCCTACTATAGTAATTTGGGGACTATTTTTCCAAAAAATAGCCTATTTTTGTCCTCGAATCCACAGCTATTATAAATTATACACTGTGAATTAAACTTCATCAAAATCGGATCAGTGGTTTAGTTGTGAAAGAGCAACAGACAAACAGACTTTCACATTTATGATATTAGGATGGAGTATTGATGTGAGACAGAGTTTTGTCCATTGTTACTTCTTTCGAGGGTTGTCCTTCATTTTAATAAATTACCAAAGACTTTGAGGCATTATAGCTTCAGATGATAACAAAAAACGGGTGTTGCCAATCTAAGCTCAAAAGGTCCAATGTCGTGCATTAGAAAAGGCTCTTTTACTCTTTATAACTAAAAAGCTTCTGGATATGACAAACATACTGTGGTTAAGTAGGATACTGGAATATTCTATAAGTGCAGTTGGTCACAATTTTTAGGAGAGTGTTGTGCTGCTGAAACGCCGAATTCAAACCAATTCCGTACCTATTTATGACCTAGTGTCAGCACTTGGCTTTTTTTATGATATTGAAAGGCAAACAAGCAGACGGATTTCCTGATGGTAAGAAATTCAGACCGCTTAGAGACACCAAAAGTGGTAATGGGGTGTTGCCAATCTGAGGCCGGGATGTTAGGTCTCGAGCAAAAGTAAGTTTATCGGCTACCTTACACTCCGAACCGGGACACGTCATGACGCTATGGCGGCAGAAATAGGTAAGTCGGTGGTACCAATCCGGGTGAGTCGCTGCGAAACTCTACCACCTAGTCAAATGTCACGGTGTTGAAGACGGTAAGCCTATGCTCGCCTTTTACGAACTGCCTGGTAGGAAGACAGATGGTCTATTCTGCAAAGGAGCCCGGACCAACACGGGGAAATTTATAATTCAGATACAACAATGGCAAACAAGTCCTCGTTGAGATCGATTTCCTCATTTGCCTTGTTGTATTTTTTAGCAATTAGATTTTTTTACATTAAACCTCTGCCATCCTTTCGCCAAAAATCTACAATACTTATTTTCTCTTGATAAAAAATCCCAACAAATATTTTTAACGATTTTCATTAGAAGTTTGTTACAGAAATACGACGAAGCCATTTATTTTTTGGCGTTTCAATCAGCCTTCAACGAATAATAGCTATTGTATGGAAAGCATTACGTAAAATTCACTCAAAGTTTTCATTGGCGTATAATTTAGAAACTGTCTAAATAGAGTTCACATGTTTAATGAAATAGATTGTTTAAATTATAATAAATATTTAAATATTTTGCTCCGTATTGATCCGGGTCCGCTTAGCGGAAACGATCATCTACTTCTTTGCCATGGGGGATTTCATAAGAAGAGAGCACAGATTAAAATATAGGTAACTGTGAACAAGATCACTAGTGGTAGAGCATCATGATCCGGTCTAAGGGTTAGCCAGTAGACTTGCACAATTAGGCCTTCTATTCCGGCCTAAGGAGAGCAGTGCACCTGTCACTTCTATAGTATCTATAGGCCACAGTTGTCTCCATTGCGAGGTAGACAGAAAATTTCGTGTAATAAGGTCTTTTCACATTCATACTCTTTTAATACAAACACGCCGTTTCAACAAATTTTTGACAACATCCCCGGATAATAACCGACCATTTTTTATGGCAAAATACTACAAGCGCCCTACAGCCTAATGACACTACAGACGTTGCAGCTGCGTTGCTATCCTGTGGCCGGGCCTTATCCAATTGTGCAAGTCTGGCTACCCTACCCTTCGGACCGAAACATGATGTCATTATGACGACATACATAGATAAGGTGGTGAATACCTACCTGGGCACGTTGATCCATGTCACTTTATCACCAGTCTTAGTCTTCTTGGTCTTGCTCTTGATGATTTCGCCTTACTTGCTTTTTACGAGCTGCCAGGGAGGCTGCAGATGGTCTATCCTACACTGAGGACCTGGCCCAACATGGAAGAATTTGGAGGAATTCAATTTACGTAAAATAAATGTTTTCTTATTCCTTCATAAGTTGTTTTAAAAACTAACACTTGACCAATGAATACCAAGTTTGAGCTATATAGGAAAGTTTCGGTTTTTTGAAATTAGTAATTGTAGTTGATTGGCTTAAAATTAAATACTGAAATATGAATAACCAAATGTAATGATGTAAATGATGTAAAATGTCTTTTGACAGGTTACACAGAATAGAACCTTTTGATAATCAAAGTATATCTTTGTATTGAAAGTATAATCAATAATATTGCAAGAGAATCACGTCATATAGATATAATAGTTCAATAAACACTAGGGCCTGGAAATGTAGAAAACTAATGAATTCTTTACAAAAAAATATGTCTCTTGTTCGAAATTGAAACAAATGCTAGCGGATGATCGGTGATTTATGCTTAAGCTTTCGCCCAACAAGGTGGTCAAAAGCAGTACGATACTGCCATTTGGTAGTTCTATTTACATCCGCTACGATACCAATTAACTGTCGTAACTGATAACATAAGGCGTTGCGGAAATCTATACTTGAGTCAAAACAAAATTGATTAATTTGCAAATTTCCGGCAAAAACTTTATACGTATTATAGATTTTGTTAGTTTTGATAAAATTTTAAATTTTATTATATTATGTCGCGACTAAATAGAAAAGACCGTGCATAACCAATGGGTTGGACTTATTAGAAGCCAAAGAACCAAATATGTCCAGCTCCATACCATACAGACATTACTAAACTGGTTTATTAGCACCAATAATACACACACTTCTGTACTCTTTGCACAGGAAGAATAATCAAGAGAATTCTACTCAATGAAGGATATATTTTTAGGTCTTTGAATCCTGGTATGTCCAATCCATTTATGTACATTTTTGGTGGAAAATTGCATATAAAGTAATCCTATTTTGTTTTGGTCATAACGATTCAAACCGAAAGTGACGAAGAATTACCGAAGTATAGAATCTGGGTGTCCCCAAGACACATTGATTTTTACGCTCTTTACTTTGCACAACAATGTAGTTTCATGTTTATAGTTTGGGGGAATTCAGAAATATTTTTCGATTCATTTCTTGTAGTAAAAGTGTTGGAAACTATTTGCAATTGTTGAAAGCTTGAACTACGTCAATACATGTTCTATGCTTCAACCATTACAAAAAACTGAGATTCGGAACAATCCCCAATTTCACATCTTTGAAATTTTGTTTCTTTTTGTACGTACACCGAATTATTATTAAACATGAACTTAAGTAGGAGTAAAGTTAAGTTGATATTATAGTCACACTGTAATAAAGGTTGAACCTGAGAGTACTTTGCTCCATATCTATTAATAAGATAAATATTTTGTATCGATATTTAAAATACAGGATTACATGTTTTGATATAAATAGATCTAGGGGCCAAGACTACCCAAGCGAAGCGCAAGGACATTACCTACATTTTCTTGAAGTTTTTCATCGTTTTTATGAACCCTAATAGAGTTGGCTTCCTATATTCTGATAGTTCATATTTTCAGAATATGATTTCAATAATTGTTTAATTAAACATACAAAGTTTACATTGAATAACTCTAATGCTTTAGATTTTATAGATATCACACACACTCACTGATACAGTGACACACTGATGATCACCATAATGTTTGGCTACTTCCTGAAGTGCTGACATTTCGTATGTTATCTGAGTTTAGTATACAACCAACAATATCATAAACTTATAACATTCATCTCCATCCCCTAAAATAGGGTGAAAATTTGTATGAGACTTAAAAATGTTAGGGTACTTCCTGACTTCAACCCCCTGCCCATTTTTTTGTCTTTCGTACTAATGTTTTTATGGTACGGTCAAAAATACGTACAATCCTCAATTGTCGACATTGTAATGGAAAAAAATGCGAGGATACTAGGAAAAGCATTTAAATTTGCCCATACAAATTTGAACGGGTGGAATGAAATAGACACACTACAAACACACTATTAAAATTACATAAGCTACTGTTATCTAATTTTGAATTTTATTCAGTAATACTGATATTTTTTGTTTCACCTTTTGGAAGAGCCAAGTGCCACCTTTTTAGTGGACTGCATTTAAAAAAAAAAGGTTTGCGAAAACTTGAAGCTCAATATATTTTTGATTAACAATGTTATGATGGAGGGTAAATGTTATTCCTCTAGTATGGCGTTATTATTGGCCTATAATAATTTAAAGGAAATAAACTGGCGTGCAAAATAGAATAAATAATAATAAATGCCAATAAAGATAGTTAATATCCCCGGTTAAGTTACAAAAAATATATGTAACCCTAAATTAGTAAATTATACGCTTATGTTGTGAGTGTGAAACAACAATTCTAATGCATAGAAATACTAAATTATATACCAGAATAAATTTAATAAACAACCAGATTCGGAATTGCAGATAATCTTAATGTTCGTCATATAAATGTCTGCCCACGTCAGGAACTGAACCGAAACCAAGTTGGATGAATGAAGCGAGTAAGTTAGACCTTCGATCAATAAGGCAGACAATATATAATACTTTATACGAGAATCCATTTGATGATATACAAGAAATAATAGTTGATAAAAAGAACAAACCAAACAGCCAAAAAAAACAGCACTTGAACCAGTGACTTTTGCATAAGCTTTGTTGCACAATCATACAACTTTTTACGTGCTTGAGATAACATTTTAATAAAATGTGAACCCAAAGCTTTCGCTAAAGAACTTAAAACGCTGAGCAAACTGAATTTAACCATAAAATAATTGATTTCGTAGCCGTGGCAGTGGGCATAGGAATCAGCATGATGACCGCGGATCTGTCTACCGGAGACCTCAGTCTACGGTAAACTTAAATGTTTTAAAAATGGTAAACATTATTAACAATCAAATTTTGTCACGCATAAATGGACGGTAGTTAAACGCTAGGTTCTGATAAACAAACAACAGTCAAACTTCACGTATCAAAATATTGTGCTAAGTTCGCCAGTCTTCCTAATATACCCAATTTATATGAAAATCTAAACAAAAGATTATAAACCGTAACGTGTTGAGTTAAATACTATTTTCCTTTGATTTCCACTTTCATGACAGAAGCGTTAATATATTTCCCATGAGTTTTTATTACAGAAAGGACAAAGTTGAAGTTATTTTCTTTTGTAACAATGAAACGAATACAATACTGGTTTACTTCGCTGACATGGCTTCAGATAGAGGAGAAACATAGGGTAGCATTATTTTCACGTGTTGTTGACACGCCCCACAAGGATTTTATACATTTTGTGGGTAGATGAAAATGTTTTCCTCAACAATTTCACAAAGGAAAATAATTGTGTCTCATGAAAGCTGTATGCCGCATACTTGATCATTTCGAGTATTTTATTATACTTCCATTATTTAAACATGTTTTGACGGTTTCAAGGTACGATGGTTGGTAGATTTAACAAAAAGATTTTTTAATTACAGATATTCCTTTAGATTCCAGATAAAAAGTACTAATTATTATAACACAATTTAAGCAGAGTTAAGTTGCAAAAAACGACTTCAATTTCAAAAAGTAAACCTCGACGTGCACCAAGTTTGAATATTTTTCTTTATTTCTCTTCTGATCCCATCATCAGACTTAGTGACAATGGGACTACTTCTGAAGTACGTTTTTTTTCAAATAAAAAAATAATTTTCGATTTCGGTTCCGAAAAAAAGTATCTTCACGCCCATATCCCCGAAGAGGTAGGCAGAGGTACAACCAAGGCACCCACGACTAGCCGAAGACACTAAGTCCCACAATGTGATAGGTGGCAAGCCTATCGCCAACTGGGCACATTTCCAATCCCGACCAACATTTTTATTTAATTAGAAAATTGGAAAAATCCAATTTTCTTTATGTTGGCCGACCCGGGATTCGAACCCAGGACCTCATGCAGTCAAGTCCAACACCCGGACCGCTAGACCACAGAGGCGACTCGGTTCAGAAATGTTGGAGAAATTGATGAGCATACATGAAAATATAGGATTTGCCCATATTCATATCCACTCCTTTTGTCATTTTTTTAAAATATGGCATCGTTGGAGGATAAATAATACTTTACTTGAATGGAAACAATTTTTAACCCATTTAGAAAAATTGAGGTTATAGTTTTTACTGATATCTCTAACGTGCATATTATCTTTTTTGGAGTATATTAATTGATTTCTTCATCGTTTCTGAACAGGGCTTATATATTTTTTGTTTGAAAGAGGTTAACTACTTCCAAGTCTCATTGCCATGTCATGATCCTATGATGAAAACCCATGGAAATCGAAAAAAAAAATGTGTAGGTACTCAGATTACATCAAATTTTAATCGAATTAATTGATTTTTTGCAGTTTACATCTATTTTTTTAACAAACGAGTACCAAAAAATTGTAGTGCATTAACGGGTAAGAAAAGAATTAAAAATTTCGCCACGGGACTTGAATTTTCAGTAGCTCAATTGGTTAGAGCATTCGTCGGCTTGAGACCAAACGTTACAGGTTCAAATCCTGTCTGGGGCGAAATTTTTTCTTTCTTTAAAATTTATAGAAATTGTAGTGCATTGTTAATGGTCCACGTATCTATACTTCCGTACTAATATTATAAAGAGGAAATGTTTGATTTTTTGTTTGTTTGTAATGAATAGGCTCTGAAACTACTTCAAAAATTATTTCACCCTTAGCTACATTATCCCTGAGTGGCATAGGCTTTGTTTCTTCAAAATCGGGTAAAAGCCAAGTTACGCAGGCAAAGCTGCGTGAAACTGCTACTCAACATAAAGTTCATTTCAATCAATCAGAAAGTGCATTTGCAATTTGACAAAAAGAACCAATAACGCTGCATCTCACTCTGTCCGTATCGGAAATATGCGAGGACATACTCAGTACTCGTTTGTTAAAGTAAATAGACATAACCTTGGTAAATTTGACACAAGATGCAGAACACCTTAGCCCAGAATTTCAAATCTTATTATAAAATTCTGTTTATATGTAAATTTCATAGTAGTTTTATTGATATTTGAATGTGTACATTTTATTTATAAAGTAAAGTATCTTCACGCCCATATCCCTGAAGAGGTAGGCAGAGGTACAACCAAGGCACCCACGACTAGCCGAAGATACTAATTCTCACAATGTGATAGGTGCCTATCGCCAACCGGGCACATTTCCAATCCCAACCAAAATTTTTTTTATTAGAAAATTGGAAAAATCCAATTTTCTTTTTGTTGGTCGACCCGGGATTCAAACCCGGGACCTCATGCAGTCAAGTCCAACACCCGGGCCGCTAGACCACAGAGGCGATTTTATTTATTATTTTATTTATAATTGATTTAATACATTTTTTTCAGTATATGACATTATCTTAGAATAAAATAATATGAGCCCTGCGAGCCACAGATTAAAAGGGCACCCACAACCTTAAGTAGTAAAGATAAAATGTATTTCTCATCATCATCATCAGCCGGAGGACGTCCACTGCTGGACATAGACGAGTCACGGTCACCAGCAGTTTGTACTTCTCAAATTCAAGAAATTACTTTTGTTTCGAAGCATTTTTTGAAGTTTTAAAGCTGTTGTGTATTGTTTATATAAATATTGTTTATATATTGTTATAAACTGTTTTAAAATCAAAACAAACATCTACAATGAACGTAGAGGACGGCGAGGATTAATACAATTGTTTAATTTTAGGGTTATTAAAACTCATTTTAACAAAACTTGGGAGAGATTTCAATTTTATTTCGCAATATTGTTATGGAAATATGCTCTTAAGTATCTTCACGCCCATATCCCCGAAGAGGTAGGCAGAGGTACAACCAAGGCACCCACGACTAGCCGGAAGACACTAAGTCCCACAATGTGATAGGTGGCAAGCCTATCGCCAACCGGGCACATTTCCAATCCCGACCAACATTTTTTTATTAGAAAATTGGAAAAATCCAATTTTCTTTATGTTGGACGACCCGGGATTCGAACCCGGGACCTCATGCAGTCCAGTCCAACACCCGGACCGCTAGACCACAGAGGCGATTAGTATAGAAATAGCATTACTCAACATAACTTAATAAAAAGTGAAGAAAAACAAAATGTAAGCTTATTTAGCTTAGTTAAAAGGAGCATGTTCACGTTTTCTTTAAAGTTATACTATGATAATATATAATATGCCTATTATACATTTGTATAAAAAGTGGTGAATTCAAATATTTAACTTATTTTACGTTGTTTCAGAGAATGACATTTGATCTGGCGCTCGTGTCTATCTATCATGGCGGTGTTGAACTGGCGTCGGTCAGTCGATATTCAGGCTCACCCTACAACACAACAGACAGGTAAAATAACTTTATATATACACACATAAATAACCATAATTAGTAAAACAAAGTATCTTCACGCCCATATCCCTGTAGAAATAGGCAGAGGCACAACCTGGGCACTCACTCCTAGCCGAAGACACTAAGTCCTACAATGTGATAGGTGCCAAGCCTATCGCCTACCGGGCACATATCCAATCTCGAATATCGATATTTTTAATAAATCGTTTTTTTGCCCAAGCTTATGCTCTGAAAGTATTGTTAGCGAATTAAAAAAATACTGTAAAAGTTGTAAACCATTCAAACGGTCTCGTGATTCACTATTTATTAAAGTTATCTTTAATCGCTTCTGTGGTCTAGCGGTCCGGGTGTTGGTTGAGGTCCCGGGTTCGAATCCCGGGTAAGCCAACACAGAGAAAATTGGATTTTTCCAATTTTCTAATAAAAAAATGTTGGTCGGGATTGGAAATGTGCCCGGTTGGCGATAGGCTTGCCACCTATCACATTGTGGGACTTAGTGTCTTCGGCTAGTCGTGGGTGCCTTAGTTGTACCTCTGCCTACCTCTTCGGGGATATGGGCGTGAAGATACTTTTTTTTTATCTTTATTTTCAAAAAACGAAAATTCCTTCACATCAATATTTTGTCAAGTCAAGTACGTTTACAGCTTATCTAACTTTGTTTCGTGCCGAGACATCGAATTGTCTTCGAGACAAAGGAAAACACTTTTTGAGAGATAGGTGTTAAGGCACCTAAGTTTACTAAGAAGTTTACTGTACGCACAACTTCTTGTTGTGGATTGAGTTTCAAGCGGATTGCGTTTTTCGCTTAGTTTTGAATTCATCGTGTAAGAGAAACTTTGTAATTCGAAATACGAACTCTTAACGAAATTTTAAAACAGCGAAAAAACAGCGAATCTATACAAATCAATGGACGTGCCATTTACGATCAGAAATTTTCTCCGTTTCGAAATCTGCAAGCGGGCCAGTGCGTTGAGTATTGCGTTATGAAAAACGTCATCCTGATACGCCAATTAAACTTAAAAGTCAATGTACTTTTATTAATAGCTTCCGATACATTTTAACAGTTTCGTATACACATAATAAACAAAAGCTAAAGTACCTCTAGTTACAACCCGGTATTATAGTTTTTATTACACTGTGACACAGACATAACTTGTATGTAAGACAGTAAGTGTCATATTGGGCACAAAGTGTTTTAGACTTCAACATGGCTACTTTACAACTGTATAATTTAAGTTCTAAAGCAAGTAATAAAAACAGACAAAATGAAATGAAAATTATTTATTTGTCTTAAATGGTTACAAAAATATTTAAGCATACCAGCATTCCCCACCATACAGTGTAAAAATATAGTTTTTACTGACATGCTAGTTTGTACACGATTATTCTACAGACGTTTAATTTATGACTGGGAAGGTATCGATTAAAAGCCTAATAAGTTGTTATATCCTGGCTAATTTGAATTCTAAATTGTTCAATCTCTCTTATTTTTATTTCAGTGAAACAAAGATAACTAAATTCTTTCATTCTTTCGTATGCAGATAACTCACGACTAGTCTAAGACACTAAACTCCAACAATATGATAGATGGCAAACCAATTGTCAACTGGGCTACTATCAAATCCCGGACATTGATTTTGTTAAAAAAAATGATAAAACACTTTTAGTGTCCGAGCCGGGGACTGAACGCAGGAATTCATGAAATCAAGTCCAACAACCGGACCGCTAGACCGCAAACGCTGTAAAAGGTAAACAAACAAGTTCAGACATTGTGGTCAAAATCAGCTTTAATATTGAATCGCTCACTCTCGTGTCTTGGACTCCACCATTAGCCGTGAAGAAGCGTGGTAAAGATTAGTGCAGAACTCAATTAAACAAGAAACTTCACAGCAAGATCGCGATCCGTATAATTAAATTCCAACAGGAAGTAATGCGTGATCTTTAAAAGTTCTGAAATTACTTTCACTAACACGTCTTCGTATTTTTAGTGGTAATTAACAAGGGAAACAAGGTGGCATAAACTTATTAGCATTAATAGAACGACATGTTTTTTTGTAGTTAACACTTGCACTTATCCACAACATACTTTATTGGACACTTTTTGTTACTTTCTAATCAACCGGTTTCACATTTTACAGCATTATCAGGGCTTCGAAACTAAAGATAAAAAAGACAAAAGTGTTAACTACAAAAAAAAAACGTGTGTATACAATGCAATTCCACCAAGTGCCAATAGCAAGTATAGATTCTATCAATATATCCGTTTTTGGTGATATTGGAAAGCAAACAAGCAGAAGGATTTCCTGAAGGTAAGAAATTCACGCCGCCTAAAGACACTAAAGTTGGTAATGGTGCGTTGCCAACCTGAGGTCGGGATGTTAGGCTTCGAGCAAAAGTAATTTTACCGGTTATCCAACCCCTCCGAACCGGAATACGCCAACGGCAAGCATTGGACGTTATGGCGGCAGGAATAGTTAAGGTGGTGGTACAAATCCGGGTGAGTCGCTGCGAATCTCTACCACCTAGTCTGATGTGACAGTGTTAGTAACAGTAAGCCTATGCTCGCCTTTTACGAACTGCATGGCAGGAAGGCAGATGGTCTATTCCGCAAAGGAACCCGCACCAACCGTTTGCATTTTTCCTTATTTATAAAAGCATATGGGTCTTCAAATTCAAATGTGTCTATTAAAATTTGCATTTTTATAGCAACAAGCAATCCCGCTGCTCTACTAATAGTAACAGATAGCCGCGGACACCATGGATGTTATAGGTGGTCCCTGTGGCAGGAGTGTTAGGCTAATAGTGCAAGTTAATTCATATAGATTATTTATATCTTATCTATAACTTTAAATATAAAAATGACTCCCCATTTCGCTTGCTATTCACACCTCGTCTAAGCGGATTGACCAATTTTACATATGCTTTTTTTTTTGTTACGTTGGCTATTATCAGGAGATGGTTTACATGAAAAAAAATCTACATTCATTTTTAGGAAAGGACAACGACTGATGGGTCAACTTGTTATATTTATTATTTGTTTTTTCAATAAAGAGAAGTCGACGTAATCGACAATTAATTAATTATTTTTTTAGAGTTGTAGTTTCGGTAGTTTAAATAGAACTTTCGTCAACAAGAGAAATAAAGGTACAAGTTGAAATACTAAGGTTAAATATATGTATTGGTTTTATTGTGAAAATGCTTTTACTAGGTGGTAGAGTTTTGCAGCGACTTACCCGGATTGGTACCACGCCTTACCTATTCCTGCCGCCATAACGTCATGACATGTTCCGGTTCGGAGTGTAAGGTAGCCGGTAAACTTACTTTTGCTCAAGGCCTAACATCCCGGCCTCAGGTTGGCAACGCACTATTACCACCTTTGGTGTCTCTAGGCCGCGAAAATTTCTTACCATCAGGAAATCCGTCTGCTTGTTTGCCTTCCAATATCATTAAAAAAATGCATAAGTATTAAAAAATGCTAAAATTAAAATATCTCATTAATTAAATCCAAAATGTAATCAAAGGTGTTAAGGTTTTCCTTGAAGTAGCGACTTAGAGTAGATTAGGTTGAACCGAAATCCGAAGGAAGAAGAATAGAAAAGGCTGTAATACCCTAATCGAGATATAGGGAACTCATATTTACTCAAACTTACGCTAGGGACAAACAAATCAACGTCCTCTTACGAGCAACGTCCGAGGAGCGAGGGATTAAACATGGATTAATTTTTAAACGGAGTTTATTTATACATACTTCATTTTTTATGTGATACACAAAGTAGTCATTTGCAAAATGGCCTAATGTTATACTATTGCTTATAATTTCAGTTTACCGTAACATAAATTCAAATATAATTTATTCACACAAATCTAAAATTCATTGGATATAAACATTCGTTTTGCCTTATTTAATTTTCATTTTGCATACTATATTGAATGTTGGTTTGACTAAATTATGACCGAATTTATTTTATCTTTTTTTTTGCTTTGAAATAGTTATAGTTCACTAATTCAAAGGAAAAAAGGTGAACTTCAACTTGTAACTTAAAAAATGGTCAAGTGCGAGTTCGTTTATACTTTTACCACTGATAATTACCTACATATTGTTCGTTTAAGTTGTTTTCTCTGTGGTCTAGTAGTCCGGTGTTATACACTACTTCCTGGGGTTCTGAATTCGATCCCCAGGTCGGACAACAAAAAGAATAGAAAATATGTATTTTCAACTTTTTAACAAAACAACGTTGCTCGGGATCGGATACTTGCCCGGTTTGTGATATGTTTGTCACCTATCTCATTATAGGACTTAGTGTCTTGACCGTTTATGCCCTGCCTATTTCTCTATCAACCCCGTCGGGGATATGGGCGTTAAGATAATTTTGGTTCGTTTAAGTGGCAAGGTGGCAAATATCTAGGGAAATCAATCGATCAGATAAATATTTGTGTTTCAAATACATTCTTAAAATAGATCCAAACCAAAGAGTCCTTTGATAAATAAATAAATAACTAACCTTCGAAAAGAGAAATTTGGTGGTTCCTCGATTACAAAAAAGATATATTCTTTGACGGAAACTGCTTTAAATTTATTTATAAGACATAAAATGTTAAGAGAGACCTACAATATCTTTTAATTTCGTCTACAATGAAGATAAACTATACAACGAAGCTTTTGACAGGATTTTTAAAAATAACTTGAGTTTCTCTACTCAGAAAAGTAGCTAAACGGTCGTCAAAGTCGACCAGAAGAATAGTAAAGAGACAAATTAATATTTGCAGTTTTGAAAATGTGTTACGTTTGAAAAACTATTAAATATACTTTATTTAAACTTTTTTTTAAAAGTATTTATTGAAATCTACAACATATAAGTCTTAAGGAGGAACACGTTTTGGTAGTGTCGATTTTCAAATATTTGAATATTATTAAAATGTTAATAATAATAATATCTTTAATATAATAATAATAATACTCAGAAATCTGTATTATTTTTTTCACAAACTGTGAGATGTTGTTAATGTCAAGCGATACTAAGTTCGCCGGGTCATATTGTAAGAAATAAGTTACACAAATGAATCTAACTCTAAACTAAACAAATTATGTTATTGATAACTAGCTGCTACCTGCGGCTTCGCCCGCGTTTTCACAGAAACCCGGTGTGCGATCCGGATTAAAAATAGCCTATATGTTAATCCAGGTCACAAACTATCTGTCTTCCAAATTTCAGACAAATCCGTTCAGCCATTCGAGCGTGAAAGAGTAACAAACATCCATACATACATACTTACAAACTTTCGCATTTATTAGGATTTTTATTGGAACATTAATAGGATGACTCTAATATGAAATACATAGAAAAATAATTTATAAGTACCCAGACCGTGTCGCAGTCGATAATCGAACTCAAGCATCGCGGTTGGCCAGTAAAATAAGGTGTGTTCGCTAATCCTTTCATCAATGAGGCAATAAACACTTTCTGTTTCAAATATAATGTGTATGTGTTGGAATCAAAACGATTTTTTACAAGTCTCAGGAAATAGAAGCAGTTTTACTTCATCAAAGATGGTTTAAAGTTAGTATTCAAACTATTATATTTTAAATTGAACCTTTACCATGCTTATATATCTTGGCTGTATATGTATTTGTAAATAAACATCATCATTTGTTTCAAACAAATGCTGAAGTATTAAGAATTACACACTTCAGAAACAGTAAGAAACTACATGTGCCTAATCAAAAACTTAATATTT
>NJDC01001007.1:191998-228087 GCA_002245475.1 Calephelis virginiensis
CAGTTCAAAAGTAAACTTTATTTTCGGATGAATGGAGTTCAAATGAGCTACATAGGACTCAACCTGCTTATTCCCGTCTCTGACTATCGCATACACATCATCGACATATCTTTTCCAAACCTTAATGCACGTAAGCCCAGTCGCTATGGCCATTTTCTCAAAATGCTCCATCCATAAATTAGCTACTACTGGAGCCACTGGACTTCCCATAGCCACACCATCGATTTGGAAAAAATACTGACTATTATATATGAAATACCCAGAACGAAGACAGTGCTCTAGTAATCTTATGTAGTCAGTTGAGATGTTATTGTCAATTAAATTAAATTTTAATTAAATTAAAAAAAGCACACGGCTGTCCTGATGGTAAGAGACAAACATGATCTATTGACACCATAGATGTTACAGGTGTGCCGCTCTCTTGAGAACGGAATGGAAGGCCTATTATACAGGTCTGGCTACTCTACCCTGTAGATCGGAACATGACAGATTTATTATGATGGCAGGAATAAGTAAGGTAGCGGATACCTATCTGGTAAGTCAACACAGCACTCAACTACTAGTGGCCTTATTGGAAATTACTATTATATTTTAACCTTGACTCGTCTCTTCCGAACTGGCTGGTAGAGAGGTTTATCCATTCTACTCAGTGAACCCGGACAAATACGGGAATACAATAAGCCCTGGGTTCAAATCCCAATCGGGCAACAAAAATAAAATTGGGTTTTTCCAATTTTCTAATAAAAATAACGCTGCCTAGGATTGGATATATGCCCGGTTGGCGATAGGCTTGCCATCTATCACATTGTAGAACTTAGTGTCTTCGGCTAGTCGTGGGTGCCCTGGTTGTGCCTATGCCTACCTTTTCGGGGATATGGGCGTGAAGATACTTTTTTTTACAAGGGGTTCTTGCGAGTGGGCTTAATAATTGAAATTCGTGGACAACAGCCAGTTACTCATGTCCCGTAATTAGTTTTTAAAGAGAAATTATTCATCAAGACTTTCTCGGGTCAAGTTTAAAGCTTACTGGCTATGCTCGCGTCTTACAGCCAATATAAATAACCTTTCTACTAATAAAGATAGGCTTATTAATGTTTTATTGCTAATCGCCTCCTATTACTAGTAGGAAGCAGATGGTCTATTCTACACAGGAGATCCTCACGAATATGAGAAAAAACTAGACTGCACTAGAGAAATAATATAGAAAAATATGTTATATACTATAAGGTCAATTCTCGCTATTGTCTTGTTACATTTTGATAGAAAAGTTTGATAGAAACATTAAAAACTAAACTTATATTCATATCCTCTTGCAAGTTCTTTTAGTAGTTTATATTTGTTACCTGGAAATGCTACTGGTCAAACATTCATAATGTTTTGTACAGTCGGGTTTTTAATAATGTACTCGCTAGTGACATCTATTGTGTTAAACTAGAAGCGTATAAATGTCAGACGTGGGTTGCAGTTGTAAATTTACTTGCAGCAGGACAGATTTGGAACCGGTCCAACACTAGATGAGTAACAGTTCGTGGTGTCGTAAAGATTCTGCGATATCCGTCGCAAATTTCAATATAACTTGTAAATTGAAGTTGTAAATTGACAACACTACCAAATAATTTATATCGATAAAATCGGACTACGTACAGTCCGTATAAAAAGAGTAACAATTATTTACATCTGAACTAACTTGTTCCCATATCTGGAAACTCGATGAGAGCATCCAATAAGAGTATATTAATAATCTGTACTTAGAATAACATATTCTGACTGACTACACAAACTAGTTAGAGATAGGTACTACGTTTAATGACTGATACATCATCGCCGAGCCAAAACTGTTAAAGCTGCAGCCGTTAAATTGGGTGAGTAGGGTCAATACAATATAATTTTGGAAATTCTACCCATTAGGGGGTGAAATATGGGTTGAAAGTTTGTATGGAAGACCGTCGTTTTGTAATTTGAAACATGGAATTTTATTTTTGGGCTACTTATTATAAATGAATAGATACGTATTTAAGCATTTCTGGAAATTTCCACCCCAAGAGGGTGAAACTGGGGGTTAAAAGTTTGTATAAAAGTCCTTGATTAAAAATAAATAAGTGTATTTAAAAAAGGAATAAATTATTCATAAAGTTTTTAGTTCAACTCCGGTTCAGTAAATACATTAACTGCCAGGAGAGCAAAGTTGTGGGTAACAGCAAGTAAGTATATAATACTTTATTTTCTAAATTTCACGGTCATATTTGTCAAGATCTTTACCATGTGGTAGAGTTTTGCAACGACTCGCCCGGATTGCCAATACCATTTGCCTGTTCCTGGCACCGTAGCGTCAGCACATGGTGTTGACGTATTCCGGTTCGGAAGATAAGGTAGCCGGTAAATTTACTTTTGTTTGATGCCTAACATCCCGGCTTTTGGTTGACAACGCACCATTACCACCTTTGGTGTCTCTAGGTGACGTGAATTTATTACCATCAGTAAATCCGTCTGCTTGTTTGCCTACCAATATTACTTTTTTTATTTATTTATCTATGAATTTATTTATTTATTTATTATTTATTTATTTATTGGTTTATATATTTATTTATTAATTTGTTTATTTGTCTATTTATCTATTCATTTATTTATTTATTATTTATTTATTGGTTTATATATTTATTTATTAATTTGTTTATTTATCTATTTATTTATTTATGTATTTATTTATTTATTCATTCATTCATTTATTTATTTTACATACTGACTCTAGACATTTAAAAACACGTAACAAGGCTATTTGTAGTGTAAGTCGAGAAGTCATGGACATAATATTCAAAAGGTACTTAACAGAATTTAGCAGGAATTCAGAGGAAAAAGGATTGATGGATATAGATACTCTGGAAGACCTACTTTGTCATTCCACAATTAAATAGCTCAGGTGGTATCCGAAGGTGATGTCAAGAGTCTCCAAAACCTTTTGTATGAAAAGAGTAATAAATGTAGAGAAAGCTAGGCAGGTCTACCAGGTTCGTTTGGTTTGGCACTCATAACTCTCTGCCTGCCCCATATGGGACTTGGCGTCAAGATACGTATAGATACAAACCTTCTCTTTTTGGGAGATGGTCAAAAGAAGTACCGGGTAGCCCCTGCCCTACCCAGGCAAGGTGTCCGAAGCACAACACCACCCGTGGTCTTCTTAGTAATGTATAGTTTAGCCAGTGCTCACATATTATGAGCTACGCGGGAGATAACATAGTTTAAAAAAAAACTAAACACTATAAATACGATGGATAAAACAATTTTGACGTGTATTTGTTCTTGCCGCTGTGACAACATCGTTTGCCTTTGAAAAGTTCCGGTTAAAAGGGTAAGGTAGCCGTCGAACTAACTTTTGCTCAAGGCCTAGTATCCCGGTCTCAGGTTGACAGCACACCATTACCACCTTTGATGGAATTTCTTACCATCAGGAAATCTGTCTGCTCGTTTGCCTTCCGAAAATATTGTTAAAAAATCATTCGTTGGCGATTTTTTATCAAATCATTCAGATTTAAGAGGCTCATCATCCTGTTCCCAGATTGACAACGCAACACATAAACTGTGTATTTATTTGTTTTACCTATAAACCATTACCACTACCACCTTTGGTGTCTCTAGGCGGCGTGAATTTCTTACCATCAGGAAATCCGTCTGCTTGTTTGCCTTCCTATAAGAAAAAAAACAAATACGTACATACATGAACATATGCCCGCACGCTTTCACATATATATCTTCTATTCACTTCGCAATCAGTTTATAACCATTGAGACAGAATAAATGTAAATTCCTGAAAATAAATAAAGAATACCTCCTTCCGATATTAGTTATTGACAGGGTTTGAGTCGAGGAAATTGCTATCCGGCCGCCTGACATGCTTTTAGCTTAGATCCAGATTGCTTAAAATTACAAGGTCTAGTTTTACATTTACCTTATTTACTTATTACCATGGTAACTTTTTATATCAGAGCCTTTGTGCAGATTTATTTACTCCTTTATTTTCCCTTGTTGAAGTTTATAGCTAATTTTTTTCTTCTTTTTTTTCCTCTTCTTCACATTTTTACCACTCCACCACTAGCTACCCTGACAACCGAATCATTCCACGATATCGTCGGTGACTAAGACCTCTTTTCAGCCCAGAATCTAACGTCACGCTACGAGCAGCAGAACCCTAGGGGGTTCTGCTGCTCGTAGCTCCTCATCCTCCTTAATAATCAGAACGCAGTACCAAGTTGATGTTGGTTCGCGTACGCGCGTTGTAACCAAACCATTTATCCATCTAAAAGTATCTTAACACCCATATCTCCGAAGAAGTAGGTAGAGGCACAACCAGGGCACCCACGACTAGCCATAGATACTAATAGCAATAGACACTAATAACAATGTGATAGGTGGCAAGCCTATCGCCAACCGGGCACATTTTTTTTAATTAGAAAATTGGAACAACCCAATTTCTTATTGTTGCCCGACGCGGGATTCGAACCCGGGACCTCATGAAGTCAAGTCCAACAACTGAACCGCTAGACAACAGAGGCGTTATATCTATTTAGTAAACTAGCAGACCCAGCCAACTTTGTTCACATGGCACTCCATACCTAGCCTAACCTTTAGGGGATTTCACGTGAACATTTATACGTATATGTAAGATGAGATGTACGTTCACATGTTTCTCTACGTCTTAGATTTTAAGTTATTTGGTCACTTTATACCTAGTGTTGGTTTATTTGTATTTTCTAAACTATAAAACGTATAAATACGTATAAATTGAGAAACGGGATAATCTGTAGAGCACATAGACATAAATCTAAAAACGTACAAATCAAATCGGATTAGACGTTAATGAATTATGGAGCAATTAACATTTTGAATTTAAGCATCTCTTTCAGGAATGCCTTTAGTGAGCGAGATAAAAAGTATCCTATAACCCGCCTCGGAACAGTACCTTCAGGAAGACAGAAAATGTGTTTTTCCTTCCCATTTTTAGCCACCTGCATATATTTCTTTTATATATCTTCAATGGACAGATTTCACTCTTTTACAGATTTATTAAGTAGAGATAATGCACTCCTGGGCTGACCTATGCTCGATTAAAAGGATCAGTGGAATTTCATAACCCTCGAGGCCAGCATCATAATATAAGTTATTCAAAAAATGGTGTAAAACTGGATTCATTCACGAAACAAATATAAGAGCATTTTCTTGCCGTAGTTTAAGCTTTTTGCGTGTATATTCTTTTCCCATGTTGGTCCGGTTCCACTGATTACAATAGACCATCTGCATCTCTGCTATGCAGTTCGTTAGAGATGAGCACTTGTTAAAATATAGGACATTACCAATAAGATCATCGGTGGTAGATTTCTGGGCAGTAAATTGCCAAGGGTAAGGATCTTCCGCCTTACCTATTCTTGCCGCCATAACGACTCTGTCATATCCGGTCTGGAGGGTAGGGTATCCGGTAGACTTGCACAACAGGCCTTCCATCCCAGCCACAGGACAGTGAACCACTGCAACATCTATGTTGTATAAAGACCACGGTTAAATCTTACCATCACGAGACACATGCGCACATTAAAAAATAGTATTGTTTTAGTTTTTTTTAAAGTATCTTCACGCCCCTATCCCCAAAGAGGTAGGCAGAGGTACAACCACAGCACCCACGACTAGCTGAAGACACTAAGTCCCACAATGTGATAGGTGGCAAGCCTATCGCCAAACGGGCACATTTCCAATTCCGACCAACATTTTTTTATTAGAAAATTGGCAAAATCCAATTTTCTTTTTTGTTGGCCGACCCGGGATACGAACCCGGGACCTCATGCAGTCAAGTCCAACATCCAGACCTCTAGACCACAGAGGCGTTTTTTTTTATTTTGTGTTTATAGTACAGGTGACCCTTCGAACTTCATTTTGCGTGACAGCCAAATATGTACCTAGCAGTTTGTGAAGGGAAATTAAAATTTTAAGCTGGAAACACATACCGGCTTACGGAGATGGCTTACAGCCGTGACTGATAAGTGTGTGGGTACATACCGTCCGCGGACGCTTACGGCTGACATAAACATCCAGCGCGCCAGATATCTATCGGACGCGACACCGCCGCCGCCGGGGGCGGCGAAGACCCTTTTTCCGCCCTGGGCGGAACACAGCCACAATATCCTTTTCCGAAATGAACCAAGATCCCACCCTAAGCCGAGGTACGGTCTCACAGGAGACACCCTTAGGGAGGCCTCACCCAAAATCACATCTCTGGCTGAGCACTCTGCTCGCCCACTAGCCCGGTGACGTTGTTAAAGTCAATAGACGTACACAACAGTAGTCATTTCGAAAAAAAAAAAAAAATCTATCGGACGTCCGAACGCTCAAGGTCACGTCCGCGACCAACGTCCGATAGTTTGCACGGCTCAGTGTGCTTTCATTGTCTAGATACTCTGTAAGTAGCGTTGTGAGCCGCGTGCGATAATATGTTTCTAGCTTTATTTTTTTAAAATATTATTCCAAATTAAATAGGAATCTTAATAATAACTAGTTTCCAGTAGAATTTAATCTCCCGTTAGGTAAACGTTTTTTTTAATATTAGTCAGGTTGTGTTTTATTTTTTAAGATGAGCTTAGCATTTAGCAATCTTGTCTCATTTAAAGGGATGGCTGTACTTAATCTCCGTTTTTACTGCTGCGGTGCGATTTATGTGTTATGCTAGTCTTTTATGTACTGCTACTAATAGGTAAATATACAATAGATTTACTAATTAACCAGTTATTTACAGGCAGGTGAACCTCAAAATCAGTCCGCAGTTGAAGAATTGTTTCAACTGGAGCATATCACCGCAGAGCGAGCTGGTGGTCTTCGCAAGAGTCAGTGACCCAGCGGTGGACATAGAAACTACACCACCTGATGGGCCTTGGCTTGAAGCCACGGCAGCAGCAGTCCCTTGGAGCTTGGGTGTAGATATAGCTATATGGAATGCTGTAGGTAAGAAAAAAACTTAAAGATTTTTGAAGAGTAGGCAACAACAGCTTGTAAGAGGCGAGCTAAGGTTTAAATGTCACTGTGACATTGGAAATATAAAACCATATGGCCCAGGATGTAAGATTATTGCACAAAAGATTATCGCCTCGTTGGTTGAGTGGCTAGCATACACGCTTAACTACACGACCAACCGCGAGGCTCGGGTTCGATTCCCGACTGGGGCAGGCATTTGTTTGATAAACATTTAGATGTTTGCATTTCCAGGTTTAGGTGTTTATTAAATTTATTCTGGTATGTATCTATTTAAATGTTTCTATGTATTAGAATCGTTGACTAACACCCATAACTCAAGCTTATAATTTGCTTACTTTGGGGTTAGATTCAATTTGTGTGACTTGGATATTTATTTACTTTATTTATAGGGTTATTACATCCTCATATTAATAGATATCATCTTTATTATGATTTTACATGCTTTCAATAAAATTAAAATTACAATTAAAGCAAATGTGATTATTTGAGTGGTATATTTTTAACTACCACAAAATGTCTTATTTGTTATCCTATATCAAAAATACTGTTTGATTATTATAAAAAAAACAGTTAACATCTTCCCAATTCCCAAATATATGAATTGCTTAAAGAAATTAACAATAAGTTTACATAGGTACTGCTTTCGAGAGTAAGAAAATTATGTCAGAAACATAATTAGACAGAAAACAACAACGGGATGCATTTAGGGAGTGAAAACTAGTTAATAAACGTTATGATTTTTCCTTTTTTTGGAACAGTTAGGGAATATTTTTCCAGAAGTTGCTTTAATTAATAATCATGTGCTATAATACAATAATCATTTATTGGGCTGTCATTCACAAACGTATGCATTTTTTTTAATTTCTATATTTTCTACAATTTATATAAGTGAATTTCACGAATGCACGAAGAGTCGAGCTTTCAGCAGTCACATCCATGGATGCGTCTAGCACGCTGTAATACAAACACACATACATGCACGCGACGTAACGAAACAGCAGGTGTAAAATGTTTGCCTTGCTGAAGAAAGAGAGAGGGATACTTTCTCTCCTTCGCTGGGCCTGTAGTCTATTCCCTCCCTCCCTCTGTCTTACGAATTTGCGATGAGATCACTTGTCCTGACGTGAGTTTAACACTTCATTCCCCTCACAAAAACTTCATGATTCCGCTAAAGCAGTTTTTATTTTAAAATTATTATTCATTTCATGAAGCTAAGAACTCATTCGCATAATGAACTATTGGCTAATAGTAGGGGAACCCGCGGTGCTAAATGTGTAGTAGCTCGAGCGTCCCAGGGACCCATTGGACGTTGTCGATTGAATAGTGGAGAGTACAAAAGGTAATGTGAGATATTTTTTTAGCGGTGTGTTTAGCGTCTAGAAGCTAAAAGAACCATTATAGGCACTTGATCATAAGCAAGCTCATCAAATGTTAATAGTGCATATATCTAATAGGTCTTCGATGACAAAAAAATATCATTCAGACAATTTGTCGTCATGGACAATGAACCTAGATAGACTTATGTCTCAAAGTTTCTGAGCTAGAAAGCTCAGAAACTTCTGTACGTCTAGTTCAAATCAGCAGAAAATTTAAAAATGCATTTTTAGGCATGTAATAAACACGCCGTACGTTAATCTGACATACTCGAACAAAAAAAAAATTAGACACACATTTCGTTGTGCCTCTATGTCGATTTTAAACATAATGGAGGTGTTTAACAATGGTACAGGGTTTATCCAATAGCTTAATTTGACGCGCCTGTCTGCTGCAAATATCCCCTCTTGGGCTCCTTTACTATAAACCTGTATGCTATAACCGACGACATCTCACAAGTAAATAACGTGTCAAAAACGGAGTATTGTTTCCCAGTAAATCTATTTCGAATGTAAATATTTCAGTCTTCAACGCCATATCTATTGCCAACAGCAATATCTGTTACTAAAAAAATATTTGAAAATATTTATGAAACAAATATTTGAAAATATTTACGAAACAAATATTTTTCTAGTTTGATTTACGTTTTTTTGACAGTAGTAGACTGGCGAGTGAATTAGTTGTATGAACTAGCAGCCCGACCCAGGTTCACACGGGTGGAAAAACTTGTAAGTTATTATGTATAAATCCTCTAGAATCGCTCTATCTATTAAAAAAAATACATCAAAATCTGTTCCGTAGTTTTCAATATTTAATCATACATAGGGCAAAGAGCGAAGAGTTGTTTTATACTACGAGTATGTAGAGATAAATTAAGCGAAGTTAAACGTAATTACTTCCTTGCCTAGCGGTTCAGCGTCAGAGAGAATCGGGTTCGAATCCCGGGTCGGGCAACAAAAATAAAATTTGGTTTTTCCAATTTTCTTATTAAAAAAAATTGTCCCTTTGGATTCGATATGTGCCCGGTTGGCTATAGGCTTGCCACCTATCCCATTGTGGGACTTAATGTCTTCGGCTAGTCGTGGTTGGGCGTAAAGATACTTTCTACTTTACTTTAAAACTGCAAAATACCGATTACAATTTCAATGTTATGTGAATTATATTTCCTCGATTTCGCTGGTATTCAGGATCAGATTCAGACTCATTTGCAATGAGGCTACATCGAAAATACGCTCTTTCAAATTAAAAAAGCTTTTTTCTTATCAGTTCAAAAATTACTGAGAAATTGAATAACATACATGAAAACTTTCTTCTTTTCGTGAGTTCGATTTAATCTTAACATATTTGAAAAACAAATTACACGCAAACTATGCTATTCACACTACAGATGTCACGTTTTTTATGTAAGAGGAAGCAGACTCTTAAGTGGGTAAACTGGTCAGATTAATATGCTCTTTCAATGATTATAGGCTTCTGAGTTGGAATGTAAGGCAACATGTGAAAATCTGCTGACTGCCCTGAGTGAAGCTTGGGATTATAGCGCTATGATAGTCCGAATAGGTTAGGGAGATAGTAACAATCCTCGCGAGATGCTGTTTAGTACTCTAACTCAATTGACAGTCAAAACCGCCTGCTATTATAGTCGTATAACCTGGTTAACGAAATAAAGTAAGAAAATTAAATATTTAAACTTGTATTTGGTCAGGTTCTTACATCCCGGCCTCAGATTGGCAACCCACCATTACCACCTTTAGTGTCTCTAGGTGGCGGGAATTTCTTATCACCAGGAAAGCTGTACTTGTTCACCTTCTAATATCATAAAAAAGTAACCCGATTTGCAGACGAACGACTTAAATAAATTAAAGTAAGTACAATCATAGAATCATAGAAATAAAAACAAAACCATAGAACCGCCTCGTTGGTCGAGTGGCTAGCTTACTCGCCTAACTACATCGACTAACCGCGAGGCTCGGATTCGATTCCCGACGGGGGCAGGCATTTGTGTGATAAACATTTAGATGTCTGCATTTCCAGGTCTGGGTGTTTATTAAATTTATTCTGGTATCCATTTAAGTATTTCTATCTACTAGTATCGTTGACTAACACCCATAACACAAGCATACGATTTGCTTACTTTGGGATTAGATTCAATTTGTGTGATTTGTCCTGGGATATAGGGATATATAGAACTAAAATTGAAAATAAAGATATCAATAAGATAAGATAAGAATAAGTAAAAGTATCCGGACATCAAAAGTTCGGATCTTGAAGATTCCTCCCTCACTAGAACATAATAGAAAGGAACGTTCAAATGTTAAAACAAAAGAAATTCGCTGTTATGTATATTAGAATATTCTAAAATGTCGTAAGAATGACAGTTTCAATGTTCGCTAGATCAAGAAACTCACAAAATCTTTATAAAAAAACGACGGGTTGCACTCCGGGAGTGCCGGCAGAAGTGAAAACTTGAATATTAACGTTTTGTCTTTTTCATATTGCGGAATGCTTAGAGAATAATTTTGCACGAATTGCTTTAATTATCAATATGAAAGAAGTATCATTTATGTACTAGAAGACAATATGAACATTCGCGCAGACGCCCTGCGCCGTCTTATTTGCGCAAGCGCCCTGTGCCATTTTACGAATTTTCGGTCAGGTCATGTGTTCTGACACGAGTTTAGAAGTTTTTACCCATTTCAGAAAAGTGAGAAACGCCGCTTAAGAAGTTTTCACTTTAATAAATTATTATTCACTTGGGTCATCAGCATCACGTCTGAACGGCCCTATAAAAAAAAAACAATATAACTGTACAGTTTGGAAAGGCTAATGTCCATCTGATTAGCTAGTCATTTATAAAAATGATGAAAAAATTACCTTTCTTGCCCTTGTTTAATTTTTTTATTAAATAAAAATCAGAAGGCAGTAAAATATATGCTTGTAATGTAATTTATTCAGAGAAATACAATATAATTTTAGTAAACATCCAGACATAAATTTAGACATACCTAAATGTTTATCGTACAAATTCCTACCATTGTCGGAATTCGAAACCTGTCTTCGTTGGAAGATTGTGAATATAGAGGCGTTTACATTGACATGTCAACTATTAAAGCTGTTAATCAATACTACCATACTAATATTATATATTGTCATCATCATTTGAGTTTGATGAAATTTTAGATACATATAGCTAAAGAATGATGGTCAAACATGTACTATATTTCTTAAATCTGAGATAAAGGACTATAATAGGTGATGAAGCTTTGTATGAAAATCGTAACTACACTTTGCTGACGCGGGTAAACAACTATTACTTAATTTATACAACTTTATGGAAAACTTCGCCTCTGTGGTCTAGCGGTTCAGTTGTTGGACTTGACTGCCTGAGGTCTCAGATTCAATCCCGGATAGGGCAACAAAAAGAAAATTTGGTTTTCCAATTTTCCAATAAAAAAAAGTTGCTCGGGATTGGATATATGCCCGGTTGGCGATAGACTTGCCACCTATCCCACTGTGGGACTTCGTGTCTTCGGCTAGTCATGCGTGCCCTGGTTGTGCCTCTGCCTAGCTATTGAGGGATATGGGCATGAAGATACTTATTTATGGAAAACTTGCTATTGCTTGCTTCTCTATCCGTATAGTAAAGCTACCATTCAGCTCCGTTAAGATATAGACATAAAAAGTTGTATATAATGCTCAAAGCTATAATCTATATGTATATTCATCATAATAAATTTATAGCAAATCAAAAGCTAAACATAAATACCCACATATATACTTCTTTAATTTTACTAATTATTGTCCGCTTTACCTACGATAAATTGAGATATAAACTATCCTATCTTTCGGGTTGGATTAAAGTAAACACGGTGTGCAAATTTGCTTCAAATCGGTAGAGTAGTTCAGAAGTCCATCGCGAAATAGTAATTTATATACAAAGGCTAGCTCTTTTCCCGCGCCTACGTCAGCGTAGAATAGTAGATTTTCATAGAAACTTTCATCCCCTGTTGTAGTTCTTCGGGGCTTGATTAAAAATAAAACTATGAACATGGGTCTTTAGTTGCATGCATATCAAATTTTATCAGAATCGGTTTAGCGGCTAAGCTGCGAAAAACCAACAAATCGACACACAGACAGACATTCAGACAGGCAGATAGACAGACTTTTGCATTTATTATATTAAGTTTGGAATAACGATTATATATTTTGTGATTTTTGCTGTTGGAATCAAATGGTCTGCGAGTTTGGGAAATATTAATATATTGAAAACTTAGATTTCAACAAATGTAAACCTAGATTTTGACAACTTAAGACTAAGATCTGATATTTAGATTGTTATTCCAAGAATGAAACGTGTTCTTGACTGTTAGTTTAAACATTTTAGAGAAAATATTCCACAATGTCTCACAGTCTGCGACGAGCCAGGAAACTCATTTAAAATATTCGCAACAAACATGAAGTAAGCGTAGCAAAACGTCGACTTATGAATTTCGTTCCACGTGAAGCATGAATAAAGAAAGCTTTAAAATAATGTACACGTCGTCTCTAAAGAATATTTTTACGTCGCCTTTGTACGTGTAACAATTCCCGGGAAAGTTGTGCTACCAGGAATGAATTATTACAAAATGAAACACTCAAAAGCCTAGACTTAAAATTTTGGTATACATTATTATAATTATCTTCCTTAGGCAACATTTAATTTAATTGAATTAGGGAACATAATAGTTTAAAAATCGCGACCTAATGCTGAAGTAGGTACTTGCTCAAATTATAAAGACTTATGGGTACTTGCTCCAATGTTATGTAAGATGGCGCTGACTGTCTGCCGGTAGGAAAGTATCCCTTCTAATTTTATATATTACTGTGTATTTCATATAGTGTTTTTGTAACAGAAAAAAGGGAATGCGCAGACTGTTGTGATTAAAAATGTTTTTCTACGTTATGAGATAGCAGACAAGCAAACGGTTTTCTTGATCGGAAAAGATAATTGTTGTTATAAAGCAAAATGTAATAAAATAAAATAAGACATACAAAAATACGCAACATCACAAAAGCAACAGACGGTTTAGCACAAGCTTTAGCGTTAAAATGGGAGTGGGCCGGACACATAGCACGCCTGCAAGATCACAGATGGACAAGAAAAGTGTCAGAATGGAGGGGGCCAGTGGGCAAAAGAAAGAAAGAGAGATCTTGCAACAGATGGGAGGACGAGATAAAACGAATTGCGGGTCCAAACTGGATGCAAATAGCGCAATCCAGAGAAAATTGGCTACATTTGGAGGAGGCCTTTACCTGTAGAGGGGTTCCTACAGAATAATATACTTAATATTTAGTATTAAAAACTTGCATAAAATGACGGGAACTATTAACTTAAAAACTTTAAAACTTATTAACTTATCTAACTTTTTAAATTAAAACTTTCATTTGTATAATTAAAACTCTTGATACTAAAAAACAATTAATTTTTGTAAGCGTGAATTTTTCTGGAGAAAATAAAAGGCTTTTTTATTTTATTTTTATTTATTATTCATTTAATTGTTGTTAATTTATTATTTTCTGTGATGGAATGTAACGATACAAGAGACCGCTCATAATTTAAGTTGCTGGACTATTCCACCACTTTATCGGTTATACCTATTTTTGCCGATATAGCGTTCGTGCTTGCCATTATCATGACCATGTTGCCACGATAAAGTGGCCTTGCAAAACAAAAAAGTAAACTTGCGCATACAGACCCCAGCCATAAGATAGCGTTGCATCAATAACATCTATGGTATTCGTAAACTATACATGCTAGAAAAGAGCCACCTGTTTGCTTCACATCCTATTAATATGATAAATACGAAAGTTTGTATGTTTATTTGTTACTCCTTCACGCAAAAACACCAACGGACACCAAGGTGGTAATGGTGCGTTGCCAACCTTAGGCCGGGGTGTTAGGCCTTGGGCAAAAGTAAGTTTACCGGCTACCTTACCCTCCGAACCGGAACACGTCATGACGTTATGGCGGCAGGAATAGGTAAGGCGGTGGTACCAATCCGGGTGAGTCGCTGCAAAACTCTACCACCTAGTCAGATATCACGTTGTTATTGACGGTAAACCTTTAAAATTAATTAAATATAATATTTTCCAGGAAACCAAATTGTGAATCTAAGCCATTCTTGAATATCCTTGAACACATAAAAAAAATTCATTAACCTTAGAGACATATTTGCGTTTTTCGTATCGAATTTAATATTATTTATCTCTTATTTGTCAGGTTAAATATAAATTTTCACGTATATTGAATTTAAAAATGTCTATAAAGGTTTAAAATGTTACAAAATTTTAAACAACGTTTCTGTTCAAGTCACTTACGTATACGGCGCTGGTTTCTTGTTTTCTTTAATAAATTAGTGAATTCTACTAACTAAATGTAACTAAACTAAGTGTAGTTTACTTAAATTTGGTTAGTTTCTCAAAATTGCAATTTTAATAATATAAAATATTCACCAGTTTACGACACAAGAGAGTGTAGAATTTAAACTTTTCGGCATTTAAAAGATTTTATTTTATTTTAGTTTTTTAGTTAATTTTTCCCTTTCTAGTATAGGCTAATACTTTTAGGAGATGCTGCTACGACCTCCGTATTAACAAATTCTCTTTATTGTTATTTACTTTGTGCACACTTATTAAGTTTTATTTATAATATTCATAAGTCGTTAAAGAATGTCATGTCAGCGGTGGCCTCGTTACTCAAGCTCATTTTGGACGATTTGGCGGCAACAAGGATATAATTTATATTTACATAATTTCTAGTCAAGATATATTTTCACAGGTTGGGCAGGTTGGGGAGAGTGGGGGCCATGCAGTAAGACTTGTGGAGGTGGACGTCAGACTAGACGGAGATACTGCTCGAAGTCTTCATGTGAGGGATATGGGGAAGAAGGGAGATTATGTAATTCCTTTGACTGTGAAGGTTAGTAGCAGAGTAGAATAATTTATAGCTTAAAAATTTGAAGATCACATTCTCCTATGGAAAAGAAAGTAAAAATTTAGTTACAAGTAACAGTGCTAGGTCTATAAGGTCACATTGTTATATCCCTTTTAGGGCCACTTGCACATTTCTTGGTTAATATTAATGATGAGTTAAACTGTCAAATTGAAAGCGATACAACCCTAGTAAGATGTTTACTCAGAGTTAAATAGTTAACTCAGGAACGTGCAAGCGGTCCTTACAAGTTAAATGTGACTTTATTGTGTTTTTTGTTATTGCTTATTAATTTAAACTTAGTAATAGCGTGAAAAACTATAAAACAAACACTTTATTGGTGTTTGAGAGACAAAAATACTTTTATTGAGATTAACTTTTAAACCACTTGTTGGATTTAAAGGGGTATAAAGTTTTGGCGTCACGTATTAGATACATAAATATAGATACTTATACAAGATAGTCGTGTTTGTTACAATATTTATAACTCAAGAACGGCTAAACCGATGTGGCTGAAACTGAATCGGGAGGTAGCTTAAAGTCGGGAGTCAGACATAAGATACTTCTCATCTCAGCCGACTGGAAGATAACTAGGAAAAATAACAGTTTTTTTTTCATACAAAATTAACGGGTGAAATAGCTAGTTTTATTATGAACGCAAGCAACGCAAAAATATCTGATAATAAATAGTTTGTGTGTGAGTGTAATGATAATGCTTTCCTTTTTTTTTAAAAGGGTGAAATTATTTTGTTTTTGTTTGTTTTAGTAAGGATTTGTTGAATTGGGACCTGTTCTAATATTTTATATCTTACATGTATTATATCTTTGTAATGTAACAGCAATTAGCTTTCTATATTGAAACAAACTCGGATATTAAAATTTACTGTTTACAGAGACTATTACCGAATTCCATTACAATTTCAAATATTTGTCCAGACGAACCAATTTTGGGGTCTAATATTTTATATAATTTGTATAATCTAACAATTTCAAACTGGATTTAATATTGACCGATTCTGGATCTTGCGGTTGTGAATATTTTAAATCGAAGTGTATTTAATCCACTTAGCAAATAGGCTGGGTAGAATTTAAAGGATTTCTGTCTATTTTGCTTAGAATTTGCGATAGAGTATTGTTAGATAAGGAACTTTTGATACGTTGTCAACTAGTGTGATGATATCCTATTCAAATTATAAATGCGAAAGTTAGCAAGTTTGTTTGTTCCTCCTTCACGCAAAAACTGCTAAACCAGTTTTCATGAAATTTGGCAAACTTTTACGTGTTCGCCAAATTTAATGAAAACCGTCAACCGGGTGCCAACCGGTAGCTTGGATTAACCACGCAGGCAGCGCCGCGGGCAGCAGGTATTTATTCATGACACAATAGTTAAAATTCCAGGCAGTTAGAGTTATATCTATTATGTACTAGCCGGCCCGGAAAACTTATTAACGTTTTACATTACTAACAGTACCAAAAATTGAAGTATTATTTTCCTGAGACTAACACAACAAAAGAAAAGAAAAGCAAATAAATATTTTTTCTTTTCAAAAAAAGAATTAGCGAAATTGGCCCTTTCGTTTACCTGTGATTAAAAACATGTTAATTTTTATATTCATAAAACTAGATGTCCCGGTGAACGTTTTACACATTCAGTTTGTATGGATAAAATTAAGGTGTTGTTTTTCCCATTTTCCCTGCAATTATCCGGAGTTTCTTCTTCATAAAAACCTTCTCCTGATAACAACTAATTCATTAAAAAAAATTAGCCAAATCGGTTTGCTTCGGAAGTTACGCGCCTAGCAAATAACAACACATTCAGCGATTCACTTTTATATTATATATTTATATATATGATAGATAAGAAAACATTTTATAGTTTCGTTTATATTGTAAGTATTTTTGTTTTATATTGTAAGTATTCGTATTTGTACACTGCATATTCTACGTTTCTTTTAAAAACTCTCTCCGTTTTGTGTTTGCTGGATAAAATCTCTTTAAGTGATAAGCTTGCCATTTAAGTTTTTTTTTTTAAGTAAATTTGCCCATTTCTGGGGCTGGCTAAGACCTTTAGGCCATGCTGCCACGTCTTCCGAATTAATTATTTCTTATATAGTCATTAGTCACATTTCTTCCGTATTAATTATTCTTATACAGTCATTAGTCACTGGTTACAAAATCACGTCAGGGTCTTGACTAAAGCGGTGGTCACTATACACAAGCTCACTTTGGGAGATTTGGCGGCAGCGAGGAAATTCACGATACACTAAATTCTTCATGATAATTTCATTTGTGCACTTTCACTGAACAAAATTAAACTAATTACCATCTAGATTAACTAATTTTACTCACAATTTACACTAAATTCAATAATTGTGAAAAAATTACGACCACCTTCATTCACGATAGCGCCAAAACTCCAGCTTACCTTTTATATACTTTTACATATTCACTTATACTATTACTGTTTTGTGTACAATAAAGGGTTTAAAAATATAATATATAACTAAAACGTAGCTGCGTCGAAAAAAATCTACGAACTGTTGCCTATTTTTTAATAATTATTTTAATGACTTCTCTGAATATTTTTGTGCAAAACAATATTTCAAGCGCCTGTAATCACATAACAAAAAAAGTAGGATATTGACATTAAAAACAATTTAAATACCGTTTTAATAATCAAAGTAATGAAACTGTGAAAGCATAAACATGTGGAAAATAATTGGAAATTTATAAATTTACACAGCTTCAATCAACTTGTTCGGAAACTGATTTAATTGAATGGTTCTTCTTCATCATCATTAATTGCGTCGGTTTACTATACAACGAGTACAATACTTTTTACGTAGGCACCAACTTAGAGAGTTTGTTTATACACCTACCATATTCTATAAGATCCAGCTAACAATACATCAGTCTTCCTGTTTTACCTCTTTCCGCGTATTGGTGTTAAGTTTTTTTAACTAGCTGTTACCCGCTGCTTTTCTCGCGTCGCAGCTAATATATTTACTGATTATATCCGATAAATAAGGCTTTTACACAAACTTTCAACCCCTATTTCACCCTCATAAGAGTAGAATTCTCAAAAACGCTTAAATATTCGTGTGATCTTTTGTAATAAGTAGACCAAAGGACCTTCACGCCCATATCCCCGAAAGGGTAGGCATAGGCACAACCAGGGCACCCACGACTAGCCGAAGACACTAAGTCCCACAATGTGATAGGTGGTAAGCCTATCGCCAACCGGGCACATATCCTATCACAAGCAACATTTTTTTAATTACAAAATTGAAAAAACCCAATTTTCTTTTGTTGCCCGACCCGGAACTCGAACCCGGGACCTCATGCAGTCAAGTCCTTCAACTGAACCGCTAGACCACAGAGGCGACTAAGTAGGCGACGAATAAGTAGACCAAAAATGAAGTTTCACGTTTAGTGGGTGTCTACTCAATAAAACGATCCTATTCACCAAATTTCGTTGCTGTAACTCGAACAGTGTTTGCTCGGCGATGAGAAATCAGTCAGTCAGGACAGTCAGTTATTTTATAAAATATATAGATGATACTTCATACTATATCCCTATATATATTACTATATATCACTGTATCCCAATATATTATAAAAATGAACTGATTTTTACATACATACACATCATCACGCCAAGTCCGTTACAGGGTAGGCAGAGAGTATCGAGTGCCAGACCTCACGATGCTGACAAACCTGTCTTGCTTCCTTCACATTCTTAACCCTTTTTATACAAACACGCGGGTTTCAGAGACTCTTGACACCACCCTCGGATAATATCTGCTCGTGGAATATCAGCCTTGGTCTCAACGGGTACCTACATCCATCCACATTCGCATTGTATATCTGCTTTGTCAATCTTTCATCTGTCATTCTTTCCACATGACCGAATCAGCGGAGCATGCCCTTTCGCATTTTAAAACCAAAACTTTCTTTCAATCCCACTCTTTCTCGGATCTCACTGTTACGAATGCGGTCAGCGAGCGTTACACCACAGATTTTCCGTAGTGCTCTCATTTCGACCGCATTTATCCTACTTTAATGCTCTTTCTGACATACCCAACTCTCGCTTCCATACAATAACGTTGGAATAAGCACAGAATTATGCAAAGCGAGTCTAGCTTTTTGACTCAAAACCAAAAAATCATAAAGCTAGACTAATTTTTAATATACTTGACTAAGGGTCAATAGAGGCCAAAGGCTGTATAAAGGGGAGCAGACAAAGAAAGTACTAGACTTCAGTATCTCATATAAGTAATTAGGTACTTAGTAGAAGTCAGATAACAATTTAAACCAAAATTTAAAGCCGGAAGTAATATTGTACTTGTATTTGACAAATATTCTGTACGGCACTTTTTTTTTACTTCTCTTTTCATTTTCACCATTTTATTGGCCAAATTTCTTGTCGACGATTAATTTACATAGCTTGTTTTAACGGTTGTCGGTAATACGGAGATTTGCAGTATTATGTGAACTTTCTCCACACTACAACTGCCTCTCTCTGCCCGTACCTCGCTATGCTTTTGTATTTGACCAAGCACTGGCTCTCTTGATGGTAAGAGACAATCGTGGCCTATAGAAACCATAGATGATGTGGGTGCGTCACTGTCTTTTACCCGGGATGTTAGGTCTTATCTTCATAATACTAACCTCAGATTCTGAGCAAGACAATTTTAAACATTGGCATTATGGTGGCCGGAATATATCAGGTGTAGGGCCAGGGCAAGTTGCTGTATAGCTTCTACACTTACCTATGCTAATGTCTTCTGAGCTTCCGATAGGCAGATGACCAGTTCTGTAATCAATTTTCATTTAAAAAATAGGGTTATACTCCGGGAGTGCCGGCAGAAGTGAAAACTTTAATATTAGCGTTGTGCATTTTTGATATTTTCGAATGGTTTGGAACGAATTGCTTTAATTACAAGTATCAATATGAAAGTACTGTAACGTGTCAAAAATTTTACATTTTTGCTACAGTATTTATGTGGTAGAATACAATATTCATTTATTGCGCTTTCGTACACAAACATGACAGCACGAGCATTTACGCAAGCGCCCTGCGCCGTCGTGCGAATTTTCGATCTGATGATTTGGCGATATGACGTGAGATTAGAAGTTTACACCCATTCCAAAATAAGTGCAAAACGTCGCTAAAGAAGTTTTCATTTCAAAAAGTTTTCATATGATTGATTTTATCCAGGTACAATAAACCCGCTGGCACCTGGTGCGCGGCAAAATTTTCATCCTGCACAAGCAAGATGGGGCTCCGTGACGGACAGGCCTCACGCATTCAGCCTGAGGCCCAACTCCTACATTTGGATTGCCTCATCTGAGCTCTTTGCAGTGGGGAAGACATTTCCAAGAGAGTTCACACTTTTTATATCTTTAAGACTACGTCCTGAGGTAAGAAAATGTTTTGTTGATAATGACTTCTGGGATACGGAACAAATATACTTGCTCCCTTACTAGTAAAAATCACGCCCGTTGATCTGGATTTCATTTTTTGGTAGTAAAAGTGAAGTTTTACACCAGATCAAAGGGCGCGTAAGTTTTATTAGTAAAGGGGTTGATATTTATGTCTGTATCTCCGAAGGAGTAAGTAGAGGTACAATTGAGGCAATAACCAGCCAAAGACTAAGTCTTATAATATGATAAGCGACAAACCTGTCACTAACAAGGCATTTATGGAATACTAATCACGATGTTTTTATTAGAAAACTAGCCGAATCTAGATGAATAGAATCGGACTTCGTATCGCTTGACATTAGCAGTTACTAACAGTTCGAATGGATTTAAGTATTGTTTTTCCCATTTTCCTTGCAATTTTCCTCTGTTTTCTTCATTAGAACCTTCCGCTGACTTTAACCAACATCACAAAAATATTTAGCAAAATTTGTCCATCCGTTCAGATGTGCTGCGATGACCACGCTAAATGGGTATTCATTTTTATTGACATAAAATGTTATAAATTTAAAAAAATATAAAGTAATAATAAAATTTACCAATTTCCTGAAATATCGGGAAATTGAATAAAAAAAATCACATCGCAAATTTGATATAACTAATTAGGTATAATAAATGCTGATAATCAAATTTTCAAACAAATTTTCCGAGAAAAGCACTTTATATTATAAAAGCAAAATGGTCAATTCATTATAAACTGAGTAATAAATTCTTAATAGGAATTCCACTTACAAATCTTATCTTTGTAGGAAAATCTTTAAGAGGTTTACCTTCTTCCTTTAAAATAAAGTGAAAATTGAGTTGAAACAGGTAAATCTTTATTCGGGTTCAGATTTTATAAATTAAGGAAATTGTGCAAATGTATTAAATTATAGAAAGCCAACAATTTCATCTTTTGACTCAATTATATATTTATTCAACATCTGTCAAAGAATGTCTGCTTTTAAGAAGTTCTTGTTGCTGTCCGCGGCTTCAAATGCGTATTTTTGTACCTAATCTTTTTGATACGTTGCCAGGTGATGGGCTACAACCTTATCACTTTAATTCTTATTTCTGCAGCAGATTTAGTTTGATAGAAAAAATCTATAACTCGTACGAATCAACTATGTACTCCGCTGGAATGCAACCCCTCTCCTGCTGCCCCGTGCGGCGCCCCGCATTCGCTGCAAGCGCTCAGTAGCGATAGCATCTTTGTCTGTAATAAAATTGTGTCCGTGGAGTAGCAGCGTCGCATTTTCTAATTACATACATAAATATTTGTAGATCGCATGTTTTCGACATACAACGTGTCCTTGGACTAGGGACGTAACTCTATTGGAATCTGAGATTCAAATGATTATTTTGAAGAATAACTTAAAAGGGTAATAGACTTACAGGAACCGTGAAGAGTAAACATTAATTTAGCATTTAATTAAAAGAATGTGACAGCTACAAAAAACTAGCGCCCTTATTTTTTATCTTTTTTTTGCAAGCTGCAACATCATAACAATCCAATTGTAAAACGTCATGAGTAAACCAATTTAAACTATCTTTGTGATATTTTATTTATTGCACTGAAATGAATGTATAAAGGTAAACTTAGTGCCAAAAAATCATTTTCTCTCAATTTACCCTGGTTAATGGTAACAAAAACACACAAGGGGTAGTGCACAAAAAATTACAAAACAATAAAAAACATTTAAAAGAAATAAACACATGATTATTTATCATCATAAAAAAATATTTCATATTTTTTAACATTATACTCATTTTTTTATAGACGGTTGTCTAACCGTCTAAAAAAATAATGAGTGAAATTTTACTCGGCGGTAAAAACTGCAACCATACTAAATTTCATCATAATCATCCAATAGATTTTTCGTAAATTAAGAAAAACAAACGACTAGACACAGAAACACACTGATTGTAATTGTAAAAGCATAAATTATGCTCTGCCCTCCTTTTCAAATCGAAAAGTTGAAAGCTTTGAAATTAATTTCGATAAAGCGTCATAATTCTACTAAGCAAAGAAAAGATACAACAATACAACTCGTGGTACAATAATTTAGTAGTAATAGTTGGACTCTTCAATCAATCAGATTGGATGGAAAAAAAGAACTCCAACTGGTTAGAATCTGTACTTTTTTCATATCTTTTCTTACTCCAATGAAATCATTTTCATCTTTAAAGAGCAAGATGGCTAAAATTTTAACTTTGCACCATTATGATCTTCAGTGTTTTAGGTGACGAGTATTTCTTACCATTAGGAAATATGTCTGCTCGAATACTGTTAAAAATTAGTTTATTTATAATTTTTGCTCCCGACGGAAAGTGTTATAAGTTGACGTGTCTGTGTGTGTATATCTGTTTGCGGAATTATAACTTCTGAATGAATGAACTGATTTCGATGCGAATTTTTTCGTTTGAAAGCCAACGCTATCGAGATAATTATTGTCATTAAAAATTTAAATTTAGTGTTACTATATTTTAAGTTTTATTTCAGAGTGGTGGATACGGGCAAGGAACGTTGTTCTCCCTTCGCTCCCGTCACCGGACGGGCTCCTTCCTGTCCCTGGAGCTGGCAGGAAGAGGAGCGGCGAGGCTAGTACATGCGGGTACTGGCTCATCCAGATCTATTTATTTAGCTGTGCCATTGTATGATTTCCGGTGGCACCATATTGCAATCAGGTATGAAGTTGGTTGGTTAAAAAACACGACGTAGATAGATAAGAAATACACTTTATTTTTATTACTTTAACGATGCGTTGATATTACAGCGGTTATTGTATGCATATAGGGAGATACCTGATCAGGCATGCCTAGGATTAAGCTGAAACACGGTAAAGGTTAGCACTGACATCGTGACAAAAATACAGCAACCTACGCCCTTACATTTAATATTAGAGTTAAGTAAGTAAGTATCTTCACGCCCATATCTCCAAATAGGTAGGCAGAGGCACAACCAGGGTACCCACGACTAGCCAAAGATACTAAGTCCCACAATGTAATGGGTGGCAAGCGTATCGCCAACTAGGCACATATCCTATCCCAAGCAAAAATTTTTATTAGAAAATTGGAAAAACCCAATTTTCTTTTGTTGCCCGATCCGGGATTCGAACCCGGGACTTCATGAAGTCAAGTCCAAAAGCTGAACTGCTAGACCACAGAGGCGAATATTAGAGTTGTGTGTGTAATACCTTTTGAACAAAACATATTTAATAGCAGTGCTCGCGAATTATAATATGGGTAAGAGAATTCAGATTGTTGGATCTAAGATGAAGTTATATAATATGCTTTACGCATTATCAGTAAAATCAAACATGTATACTATACTTTACGGCATTCAGTAAACTGCCTAAAAACATTTAACAGAATTGAATACTTTATTGCACTTGAAAAACAAAAATACACAAAATATATGAGAAGTAAAAATGCACAAAAGGCGAGCTTATCTCTAACTAAAGAAATTTCTTCCAGCCAACCCAAAAAAATTAAGCTTTGAATTGTTATTGTGTGTGTTATTAGTGTGTTTGTGGTTATCTTGGTAGACACCCATGACTAGCCCAATGCACTAAGTCCAACAGTATGACAAATGGCAAATCTATCGCCAAACGGGCACTTATCCAATCGAAACTGGGACCTTGTGAAGCTACATCCAACACCGGACCACTATACTACAGAAGCGATAGTACTTTTAATAACAGCTCTTATAATGAAGATATTATTTTCAGTGTTCACGACGATAATACCGTCCGTGTATACGTCGACTGCCGCTGGTTAAGGACGGATGTCCTTGAAAAAGATGCACTGGATACCCCCAGAGATGCCGACCTTATTATTGGTTATCTTTTTTCCGTAAGTATATTCCATACTGATATCCAGACTAGTATTATAAATGTGAAAATCTATCTGGTTGTATGTCTATCTGTCTGTTTGTCTGAAACGATTATGATAAAAATCCGGGTTTAGACATCAATTACTTAATTTTTAGAAAATTAACTCCCAAAGGACTATAATAGTGGATAAATGTTTCTATGAAAATCATAACTTTTCTACGCTGACGAAGCCGCGAAGTAAAAATGTAGTGATGAAAGAGTAAATGAATTATTTTTTTTATTAGACCAACCGCGAGACTAGGGTTCGATTCCCGATGGGAGCAGGCATTTGTGTGATGAACATTTAGATGTCTACATTGGAAATGTAGAATGTAAAATGAAAATGTGCAGTGGTTTAGTTGTTTATTTTGGTAGATATATATTTAAGTATTCTGTGTGTTCGTATCGTTGACTAACACCTATAACACAAGCACATAATTTGCTTACTTTAAAGTTAGATTCAATTTGTTCAAATTGTCGAGAGACATTAATTCATATTTTTTTTTATTTATCCATAAAATTTTGTCCGTTTGTTATTGTTCAAACACCAATCAGATATAACGTAAAACACTAGTTGCATCTAAGGTAACAATAGAAGACGGAAGTTAATAGAAGTCCATCTCAGCACAACAAATACATATATAACTAAAAACGTATCTTCACTCGCAAATCCCGAAGAGGCAGTTAGAGGTAGAGCCTCGACTCGTTAGATATATATATACTAAGTCACAAATGTGACAAGTGGCAAACCTTTCACAAACCAGGCTCATAACCAATCCTGAAACAACGCTGATTCTATTGGAAAATTGAATTTATACGTTGTTTAACTTTATAAAAAGTGATATTTACGACCGGCGCATACTTTTTTATTAGAAAATAAAAAAAATAACGTGGTCGCATACAGGAGATACTCGTATTATTATAAAAGTAAAAGTTTCTCAAGTTCCGGGACAACTATTAAATAAACCTTTTGCTAATTAAAACCAACAGTAATACTAAAATAATTAGTAAAGAAGACATTACCTTACACTCGCATTGGGATATTTTATACCTGTTTTAACCAGGGTTGTCACTTATAATTTTCATTAAATTAGTAGGTACATGTTTTATTTTACTATTTGTTACAGGAAATGTACAATATTAGAAATTGTATACAATTTCTGGAAAATCTAAATAATACTAAAACACTCATAACAAATAGTATGTTGTTTATACAATATTACCACCTCACCCCTGGGGCAACATGACTCTACTACAATATTTATTCCCAATGTTGTTCCAGGTCCTCTGTGAAGAATTGACCATCTGTGGTCCTGCTAGGTAGCTCGTAAGAGGCTAGCACAGGTTAAAATATAGGTCATTATGTGATGTTGACTTGCACAATAGGCCTAGTTGCACCTGTAACATCTATGGCGTCTATAGGCACCGGTTATCTCTTACCATCAGGAGATTGATGTTTGATTGCTGACCGCTCACATAAAACAAACCATAACTATTAAAATGTATTAAGTGCTGAAAACTGCTAAAAAATGTTTGCAATTATCGAAGTATTTGTCAACTTGTTCACATTGAGCGATGACAACCCTAATTATAAAGATAATTAATCTTAGTTTCAAAATGTACTAAGTTAGATTAAATGAAGGTACTAAATGGAGCCTTTGAAATTGTTGTCGTTAAAATATCATAACTTTTAGCTTACATGTCTCAGGACAGAGCTTACTTATAATATACTTATATTTTAAAGCTTTTAGCTTTAGGTTTAAAACATAGTTTAAACTTACTCAGCTCACAAAGGACACCAGTCTCTGCCAATGAACTGATGACATTCACAGCTACCTGTTGGACTTTTTAGTGGAATCAAGAAAAAATATTGATGCAAAATCTTTATTTATTAAATCACGTACATATTTTGTTGAATTTGGTCATTTAGTAGTAGTAGTCATTTAGTAGTAGTTTAGTAGTAGTAGTAGTAGTAGTATCTTCACGCCCATATCCCCGAAGAGCTAGGCAGAGGCACAACCGGGGCACCCACGACTATACAAAGACACTAAGTCCTTCAATGTGATATATGATAGGCGGCAAGCCTATCGTCAACCGGGCATATTTTCAATCCCAAGCAACATTGTTTTGTTAGAAAATTGGAAAAACCCAATTTCTTTTTATTGCCCAACCCGGGATTCGAACCCGAGACCTTATGCAGTCAAGTCCAACACCCGGACCGCTAAACCACAGTAGTTATTGTGTATTTTAGTTACATGGTCCAACAGAAACATTTTCCGGGATAAAACTATCCTATATAATGCAAGTTACTCTCTATGTGTGTGCTAAATTTCATAAAAATCGATCGGGAAATAAACTGATTTCTAATTTTTATTCTAAAGATACCTCCGTTTTGCTACGGTCATGGACATGACTATCTATGACTAATTGATGATTACGAGATGCGAATTAATCAAATTTCAAGAATGACAGATTCTTATTAAAAAAATTAGTTAAAGATTCCGCAAATAAATATTTTTTCTTTTCTTTTTCTTTCTTACGTCTATGCCAAAAATAAATAAGAAAGCAAGAAAATGCATGTAAACTTTAAAGAAATTTGACACTTTTTATTGCTTTGTATTATAAGTTTCCTTTAAGTATTATAAGGCGAATAATTCTTCTTCTTCTATAAATAAAGCTTTCGATCGTTTTTCACGACTACTTTGCCAATGTCAAGTTAGTTAATTCTTATACATTATACAGTCATAAATCACTATGACGTACAAAGTCATGTCAGGTCAGGGTTTTGATTAAAGCGGTGGCTTCGTTACTCAAGCTCATTTTAAGGAGATTTGACGGCAGCGAGAAAATAGACGATACACTAATTTCTTCATGATTATTTCATTTGTGCACTTTCGCTGAACAAAATTAATCTAATTTCCACTCAAATTAACCAATTTCACTCAATTTAAACTCGAAAATAAATAATAATGAAAAAATTACGACTACCCTCATTCACGATGGCGTCAAAACTCAAGCGAATAATTACATTTATTTATGATATTAAAAACTAGTTTTACTCGCAACTTTGTTCGCTTGAACTTTAACAAAAAAGTTATTTTGTTAATTTAGTTTTTTCTAAAATAAAAGTAGCATTAGTTATTTTTTATTACATTAGTAAACTGTCAATTAAATTCTTGTAAACATCAGTTGAGCGGTTTCAGAGACAAGACGAAACAACAGACAGAAATTGTGAAACAGTGTTATTTTGTCATTTGTACCGTATAATCATTCATTTGCAGGTGGTAAAAAGCGCTTTTTTTAATATTACATACAGACACTACAATTTTATTTCTTTGCATAGATAATAAAACAATAGACAGCCCTTTCAGGAATTATGTCTATCACCGGGGACACACTCTAGATGATAAATCTCGTGCGCAAATCTACCCATTTCTCCTACATATAATAAGCTGATTAGGAGCACTGGCATTATGAGTACAGAAATCATAATAATATTATGACGATAGAGATACGTGATGCCAAAACTTAAGACCCCTTTTTACGAAAATTGCACAGACCCAGGAGCATCAAGTTTGGAACACTTATAGTGTATGTGTAGGAGAAGTGCAGAACGAATATTTTTTAATGATAATGTTTACAAAGTGCATAAATTTAAAAAATAAAACATTACAAGTACTGCCATGCATTTGGCACACACAAACAAATACATTGATGAGAACGATAAAAGATCACATAAGGCACACAAACTATTGTCATACAGTTTGAAAACAAAGTAGTTGGTCTTGAGAAATGAAGATGGCGTTCTTATCAACAAGATATTAAAATTTACTATGGCCAATTTCGACCAATGGGCTACTAGTATATATAAAGCGGATATTCACAGTACTCTACAACCTAGTACTACCACGATTACTCCTAATTACGAACCGCAAATGCAGATAACTAAATGTTCATCACCTAAACGGCTACGCTCGTCAGGACTTGAATCCGAGCCTCACGGTTGGTCGTTGGAGTTAGGCGTGTACGCTAACCCCTCGACCAACAAGAATAATGATAATGACAGGATCATGTTCCAGTTCGGAAGGTAGTAGCTGTAACATCTTATCTATAGGTACGGTTATCTCTGTGTTTCTGCTTGGCACGTTGTGTGCTTTTCACCTGTTCTCAAAAAAATATATAGTGCACTATCCTGCAAACAGGAATATGACAGCAGTGAAGACAGTTTAAGTAACTAAGTTTAAGAATGATAGATGGAAGATTGACAACGCAGATATACAATGCGAATGTCGATGGATGTAGGTACCCGGGGAGATCAAGGTTGACATCCCACGATAAGATCACTCGGATATTATCCGAGGGTGGTGTCAAAAGTCTCCGAAACCGGCGTATTTGTATGAAAAGGGTAATGAATGTAAAGGAAGCCAGACAGGTTTGTCAGGATCGTGAGGTCTGGCACTCAATACTCTCTGCCTACCCCATAAGGGACTTGGCGTGAAGATATGTATGTATGTATTTATGTATGTAAGTTTAAGTAACAGAAAATAGTCTAGAATACTCTTGACCACTCTTTGTTAATACGTAAATACTATTTCAACTAAGGTCTAAGAATTTTTATAATACATGTATTTTATTGCCTTTTTCATTGACAGGGAGACTTGGAGCAAATGGTGCTTGTTCCAAAAGCTGGACAAGCGTACAAGCAATGTTCAAGTCAAGCATTTGGAATATCCCCCCCATTCGTTACACTGCAGGACACGTAATTCGGATAAAAAGTGAATCAAGTTGACGTGGGACAAAATAAATAATAACATTTTAATGTGTTTTTTTTTAGTCTCGCATATAAATACAGTTTGAATTTATTAACTTATGAATATGTTTTGTATTAAAAATTACACGAAATGACGAAAAATCATTAATACTCGTCCTTAACTAAAATAAAAAAAAATCACTAAATGATCTATTTCTTGTTAAATTTTTATGCAAAAAAATACGAAAATGTTGCAAGTATATAAATAGTATGTTTTGAAAAAAAAAATATTGGGCAAATTATGAAAAAAATTACGTTTACATAGAAATACCAACATTTAACACATTTAATTTAAATGTTCAAAAATAACTATTTATTTTGCAATTTCTGAGCGACAACTAATTATGGGTTTTCGATATTTCAAAATTTTAATATAACATTATAATTTGTACATAAAATACTCGTATAAAAACATAATTTATCAAGTTAAAATTTATAGTAATAAGTTTATATAATTTAAAATTTCGTTGTTGAATAACAATAACTTTATTGACAGTTGTTTAATTAATGTTTAATTAAATTTATTGTCACCCAAATAAGCTGATAAATCAGTTTCCTTATTATCAAAACAATTAAAGTATTTAAAATGGTGCATCAAACAGAAAAGCACCTATTTTTAACAAAAATGGGTATGTTAGTTTCAAATTAAAATAAGCAAGATACAATAATACATTATTAATTCAAAATAATTATACTCTTTAACATAGAATATAAGTAGTGTTAAGATACAAATTGTAAAAAGTGTATTAGTGTCTAATTCTAATAAACAGAGACTATTTTAAATGTTTGTAGGATTTTATAATAATATAAAATATTTGTAAAATTTAACATTACCGCTTAAATATTCTTATAAATACAATTTACGAGTATATCATTTATTTCTAACCCATTTAGGTGGCCTAAAGTGTACATAACGTAGAATTAGCGTAAGCCTCGTACAGTTTATTGTATGTAGATTGCAGACAAGCAGTGGGATGTATTATTATTAACTTTTTTCATAGCACCTCGTTCTCGGTAATAAAGCTGTTCAATTTTAATAATAAACCGCTTTCCAGTTATAGCTCCAGACTCTTTGAAAGACATTTAAACCTAGTAAAACTGCAAAAACCGACTCCAATACCACGTATATGTGGTACCCCGTAGCGATCTCATATTTTTTTTCGAATGCAAATGTTTTTTATTAATATTGACGTCGTCAAGATAATTAAAAAATACGAGTTTTATTTAAAACCCACAAGTCGGATCATAATAAAACTAATATGGAATCACCTCCGAGTCACGACCTATCTTTCTTAAAAAACCATCAAAATCAGATAGCTATTGGCGGAGTAATTGCGTAACAGACATACAAAAAAACATACAGGCGAATTGACCCCCTCTTTCTTCAGAGTTGGTTAAAACCGGGAAGAATGTCTTGCCAATCAGCTCATAAAGGTGAGCATCGTTTCGTTTGACACTAATGGAAAAAAAAACTGTATATTCAACTGATTTGCTACCACCGTTTGAATGCCCTGTGGTATTTCATTTTAAAATGTAGAGAAACCAATAAAATTGTTAACGCCAGAGTTGTAGAGTATATTAATATAAGCTGACGACTACTTCACACTCTGGCCTCAGGTTGACGAATCACAATCAGGAAATCCAAATGTTTGTTTGCTTTCGAATTACTTCAAAAATTCAGATTATTGTAGTGTTTAGAGATCTCGAAAAATTTTGGTGAGAAATTATTCTGATATTTTGAAATATTGAGTCAAATGTATGATGTGATATATCTCCCTAATCTACGCTTGCTAGTATGGATCTCATCCTAGGCGAGGATGACTTACACATGGCCAACTTTTTTACCCTGGAAAGTACCATAGCTGTATTTTGGGCAAAATAATTGGTACCAGACATTTAACAATAGCCGATTTGAGTTTAAGTTAAAGCGTGTTTCATAATTACAAAATATGATTATTTTATTTTAAGTGAAATAAGTTGTAAACACTTTGTCTAGATCTAAAGACATACCTGAGTATTGTTTGAAAATTAAATATGTAAGCTCAAAACAAATATTTTACATTTTTTTGTTTTTACATCTATCGTTACTTTTGTACAAGGTTTTACCGGAAATACCGGATAATAATTTTACTGTGAAGACCTCGTATTTATTACCTGCCGCATAAAGTTTCTTTAATCTAAATGTTGTAGATTTCGAGTTATTACAGTTTTAGCTTTAATGAAAACTTTAACAGTGTTAACCCTGCCGTTTGTCAAATACTGAGCAGTCACGAATTCACCGCCCGTAAGTTTGCGATTACCACCAGACAACTTTTAGGGTTGTCACAAAAATAATCAAAAATATTTTTAAAATTTGAATGGCAAAAATGTACTATTTAAAATTTAATATTTGGCTATGTGGTGTCTCTTATTACATATATAAATACCTTTTAATATTATCATACCTTTCGGTAAAGCCTTGTATACCTATGATTAACGTTAAAAAACGTAAAGTGTAACAATCTTAAGGCCCCTGAATACTAAAGGCTTTTTTATATTATTTTGTCAAAGGTACTTTTGATATTGTATATTAGTCAGATCTAGTATAAATGTATCTATAATTATAATGTATTATTTAATTATTTAAGGAAATGTAAAACTGTTGTTTATAATTCTCGTTTAAGTGAATAAAAAAATACGCTATAATGTCTTTTTTTTTACATTTTTTAACATTACCGGTGTATGATCCTACCCTGTTTCAGCTGCCATAATATCAAAGGTTTTTTTTTGGGTTAAGACAATAAGAGACAACCCTGACAAGAGACAACCATGGCCTATAGATAAAGCATGTGTAGTAGGTCGTTGCTCTTTGATCAGATGTTAAGCCTAATTTCCACACGTCACATGTTACACGTCTACCCTTTTTCACGGAGTAGAACTATACTTAGAGGTCAATTAGAAGAACACGACAATACCAAACAGTGCATAATAGTCAAGGCGTTGGTTCTCTATCACGGGAAGTTGTGACCATTAGTGGTTTTATATCACTAGTTGGCAGAATAACTTCTATCAGAAGCAGATCAGATTCTAAAAAAGTAATATTTTTTGGATTCAATTAGGTACCAGTGACCTATATAAGCGTCTTTATAATTCTTAATCTGCCACCAGTAGATTACTCTCGAAGCTCGATTAATGCAATATTGGAAATTGGAATTGAGTAGGTCATTTTAGGTACTCTTAAAAATTATTGTATCGGATTCGTTGAATTTATTTGTAATTGATTGCTAATAATCCTCTAGTACTGTGTTCAAAAGTACCTGAAATGAGATATACGATTCCAATTTCTAATTTGCATGATATCGAGATTCAAAAGTAACCTACAAATCAGAACGCGGCTCCTCACTAAAAAAATGGGCGAAAGAAACTCAGCGGGCTTATATTGTCATTTTTTACAAAACTAATACTTTGTCGTAGTAATTTACTTCATTTCAGACATTTTTTTTTTGATATTGGAAGGTAAACAAGCAGACGGATTTCTTGACGGAAAGGAGTTCATGCCACCAATGGGTGCGTTGCCAACCTGAGACCGGGACGTTAGGTCTCGAGCAAAAGTAAGTTTACAGGCTACCTTACCCTCCAAACCGGAACACGCCATGACGGCAGGAATAGGTAAGGAGGTGATACCAATCCGGGTGAGTCGTTGTGAAACTCTACCACCTAGTCAGATGTCACGGTGTTAGTGACGGTAAGCCCATGCTCGCCTTTTGCCGGCCTGGCAGGAAGGCAGATGGTCTATTCTGCAAAGGAGCCCGGACCAACACGGGGAAAACAAAACTCAATCACTCTTTCCAATAAAATTAATCCTCAAGACATTTCCGATTCCAAACAGAGACCCCATTTGACAAACTGCTAACTACAAAACGAAATTTTCTAGTCTTATAACACGTAAAGTAAATAGCGGCGTACGTAAAACAATCGTAAAAACTTTATTGCGACCCAAACGTTTTCTTCGCCAAAGTTCTCGTAACTTAGGCGAAAGGTGAAATGAAATATTTTTGTGACAAGCTATTTAGATCTGACACACCGTTAAATAAGTCATCAAGGGTCCAGTTTTATGATTTTAATAAAAGTTGCCATAATTTAAAATATACAAATTTAGTAGGTTTTTGTAGGACAGGAGGCAATCGAGCAAATGGTTTACCTGATTGTTAGTGAACTCGGTTACCCAAAACTGTAATATCAAGGATTTCACAACACAATACGAATACATATAACAATAACAGATGTCGCCTGCGACCATATCTATAGTCTATTTTTAAATCTCAGACGATGAATTGACAAATGTAAATGTCAAGTTTACAAATAATGGTTGATCGCCTCGTTAGTTAAGTGGCTAGCGTACACACCTAACTACATCGACTTACTGCGAGGCTCAGGCTCTATTCCCAACTGGGGCAGGCATTTGTGTGATGAACATTTAGGTGTCTGCATTTCCGGGTCTGGGTGTTTATTAAATTTATTCTGGTAACTATTTAAGTATTTTTAATTTTTATAATCGTTGACTAACACCCATAACACAAGCATATAATTTGCGTACCTTGGGGACAGATTCAATTTGTGTAACTTGTCCACGGATATTTATACATGTGTTCCTTGTAGTCCTATGATATAACTTTTTTTTTCAAAACGTAAATTAATGTCGATTTTCGAACAACGAGTAACCTAAATTTGTTTGATACTACAAAACTAAACGTCAATTTAGTTTCTGAGATTAAAAAAACAGGCTATAAGTAATGAGGTTATTTAGAATTTACGCGGGAAAAAGTTTCAAAATCGAGGTTAAAAGTAGCCCATGTCATTATACAAATGACTCACACACTAAAAATGGGCATCGACGAGGCTGCTAAGTGGTTTTCGAAATATTGTAGTAGCTTGTAAAGTCACGTTGTCATTTTTTCCGCCACCTTTACAAAATTACACGGATTCGTCTTTAACCGCGATTAAACGGCGCCATCAGATTAAGTACCTGCTTAATTGTAAACTTTTTTCCCTATATTGGTCCGGGTCTGCTAAGTAGAATAGAACATCTGCCTCTCTCGTAGGTAGATTGTAAAAGGCGAGCATTCGATAAAATATAGGTTATCACTAAAAAAAACCACTAACGGTATGGTGCAACATTATGTTTGAATAGGTATTCATCGCCTTACCTATTTCTGCCGCGATAATGACTCTGTCATGTTCCGGCCCGGAGGGTTAAGATAGCTGTCAGACGTACAAGTCTTTTATGTATAACATTTCGGCCACAGGATAGCGATGCACCTGTAACATCTATGGTGTCGATAGGCCACGGCTGTCTTTTATCATTAGGAGAGTCGTGTGCAAGTTCACTGACCTCTCACAGAAAAAAACTACAAAGTTATTGAAGTTCAATTGATAAAAAATGACATGACAAATCTATTGCTTCAATTAAGACGTGTAGGTAAGAATTAGGTCACACTATAAGTTTAGCGTAACTTTAAAAAACAACATATTTTGGTCAAACATTACTGCATTTCAAATATGGGCTATGGACTATGCGCAGGATGAGTGACGAGAGTTACTTTTTCGGAAGCTGAAAACTTTGTTTTGTTGGCTGTGTGTGAAGAAGCGTTACATGGTAAAGGAGAGTGCGAACTTTTTCTAACACCCTGGGCAAACAAATGGTAGAATACCACTCGGCATTAACACTCTTTTGATCTTTAATTGGAATTGTACAAATGGGAGCCGTAGCTGAGGAAAACAAAATGGCGATAATTTTTTCACCAACTTTTGTTGGTGAAAAAATTATAAAAGTAAAAAAGTAAAAAAAAAAAAAAATCAACCTGTCTTACTTTTGTTGGGCTGTTCTTATTTTCAAACACCCATTCACAAGATAGCTTTTTTTTCGGTTTCAAAACAATAAATCCACGTTTGTCTCCTATGACAATGTCATAAACAGCATTAGAATGTCCGTAGTCGTACTTTAGTTGCATCTGTGAGCACCATTCCAAACGAGCCTGCTTCTGCTCCGCTGTCAGTTCATGAGGGATCCAGTGATAAAAAAAATCCGTATTTTCAATTCTTCATGTAAAATTTTCTGAATTTGGCTCATACCAATCACAATAGTCCTCAAATTGTCTCATAGATAGTCCAGGGGATTTCTTCAATTAACCGCCTAATAGTAGCCATATTATTTTCGTTGACGACAGTTGAAGGCCGCCCTTTACGAAATTCATCATGTAAAGAAACTCGACCTCTCTCAAATTCAGCAAACTATCGCCTCACTGTGATCAAACAAGGTGCTTCTCTCCCAAAAGCATTTTGAAGACGAGCGGCAAAGTCTTGCGGCGAAAGCGAACTTATAAAAGCATAAAAAATCATCTCACTAAAATCTTTTCGACTTAATTAAATTTTTGTTGCATACGTAGAAATTTGATGTGTGATAAAAAACAACTGACCATTTATTTCCCGCCAGTTGTTTTTTTTTTATTACGAAAAAGGTTGCAATATTTTAAAAATATAACATTCGAAATTTAAATAGTTCCGATTAGCTAGAAGTGCAAAACTTTTAGTGGGCCCTATTTATTGG
>NJDC01001007.1:234973-249595 GCA_002245475.1 Calephelis virginiensis
TTTCATGTGAAAATATGGAATAACCTATGAATTTTTCCCCGTGTTGGTCCAGGCTCCTTTGTAGAATAGACCATCTGCCTTCCTTGCCAGGCAGCTCGTAAAGGGCGAGCATAGGCTCACCGTCACTAACACCGTGACTAGGTGGTAGAGTTTAGCAGCGACTCGTCCGGATTGGTACCACCGCCTTACCTATTCCTGCCGCCATAGCGTCATGACGTGTTCCGGTTCGGAGGATAAGGTAGGTAAACTTACTTTTGCTCGAGGCCTAACATCCCAGCCTCAGGTTGGCAACGCACCATTACCACCTTTGGTGTCTCTAGGTGGCGTGAATTTTTTAACATCAGGAAATCCGTCTGCTTGTTTGCCTTCCAATATCATAAAAAAAGACTTCTAAAAAAATGTAACGTATGATGTGAAATGGCAATGGCAAATTAAAAAATCGATTTGGAAAATCGACTATTTTCTGTTAATAAATCAACGAAAAAATCGATATTTCTAATAGAATAATCGTTTGGTCAATAATTATTTATTTTTTCACATGTTTACCTAATTATAAAGATAGACCGGAACATCTATCACATTACCCTATTGCTAACGAGTCAAAATACTACAAGATATTTTTATCTTATCATTTTTCTTTCGCACGAAATAAATATCGATAATTTTATAAAAAAACGGGTTGCACTCCGGGAGTGCCGTCAAATATGAAAACTTGAATATTAACGTTGTTCATTTTTGATATTTTTGAATTGTTAGGGAATAATTTTGCTCGAAATGCTTTAATTATCACTATGAAAATACTATCATTTACGTGGTAGAATACAATATTCGTTTATTACGATATCGTACAAATAACAACACGGACGAACAAGCGCCCTGCGCCGTCTTACGAATTTTCGATCAGTTGCGTTGCTTCTTACTGGGCAAAATTATACATAGATACGATTTTTTTTTAATTTATTTTAAGGATACAGTCATAGCGTTAGTATTCACAAAATGGTGGTAATTTTGTTGCGCTTTCACTAAACTTATTTTAAATTATCGCTGTCTTGTTTCGACGAAAGTAACAGAATGAGACAAAACACTTTTGGTGCTGTCAAATCAGACTACACGTCATTTCTACAGACGTTTAATCTATCACTCGGAAAACGTTGATTAAAAACATCACAATTTGACATATTCGGACTAATCTGACATGTCTAAAACGTTCCATCTCTTTTGTTTTTGTTTCATTTGAAAAAGATAGCATGCATCTAAAATAAGCTTAGTTTGTGAACAGCAGAATTACCACCAATGACGAAAAATTATAGTGTGAGTAAAACATATCAATTCGCAAGATGAGATATAGTTATTACCAAAGTTTCATTCACTTGTAGTGAGTTTCTAACCCTAGAATGCAAAACTAGATTATATTTCATCTCTAAATAACTTAGGAAATCCCTCAGGCATTCTAACTTCACGTTTTACTTTCATAGCGTTGTTACTCAAGTAAAATGTAAATATTTACAAGATGTTTCAATTTACTATTAGATTACAACCAGGAAGTATTTTGTTTTATTTAAATATGTTATTGCTTTTTTATGACATTGGATGGCTAACAAGCAGACGGATTTTCTGAAGGTAAGAAATTCACGCCGCCTACCAAAGGAGGTAATGGTGCGTTGCTGGCCTGATGTTAGGCCTAAGCAAAAGTAAGTTTACCGGCTACCTAACCCTCCGAACCGGAACACGTCTACAGCAAGCACTAACGTTATAGCGGCGAGGATAAGTAAGGCGGTGGTGCTAATCCGGGTGAGACGCTGCGTAACTCTACCACCTAGTGAGATGTCACGGTGTTAGTGACCGTAAGCCTATGCTCGCCTTTTACGAGCTGCTGGCAAGAAGGCAGATGGTCTATTCTGCAGAGCAGCCCGGACCAAAATGGGGAAATTAATAGAAAAGATATGAATAAAGTGTATGTAACCTATTGAAACAAAATCAACAGAACCACTATTATTTACTCATATATTACTCTAACGTATTCCAGTACCCGATAATTTGGAACCTTCTTTTAGGACTTCGGGTCCGATATTATTAAATTGGAGGTTTTTATATATAGTAAATAACGAAACATTCATCAGCCAGTATGAAAAGTAGATGCATGTTGATTCATAACACGTTGTTCAACCAGTTATATCTACGCGTATACTACTTTTGGAATTAATTAACTTGATTTATTTGTTTCTTTTTTAATTTTTATGGGAAACATCTTAAGAAATAGGCTTCAAAAAGGAGTAGGTTTCAATTCCTCTGCATTTTTTCATTAAGTATAATTCATTGAGATTACATCCGTTACATCCCTTTTCTTAAGACCACAGGATGAGTACAAAGGCAAAAATTAAAAAAAACTACAGTGAAGCAGTTTAGCATAAAAAACAGTACAGTATACATTTGCATAAGTTGAGAATTCATATTTTTCGCCTGAATAAAAACCGAACCACACCCGAAAAACCATTACTAATTCATCAAAAACATATTTTAATGTCATTTACATATTGTTAATCTCTTTAGGATGTTAGGTCGCAGTGAATTTTTTGGGACACTCCATTAGAATATTTGTCGCGAAAAAGCTCCTAACCCTTGTCACTTGTAAGCTGGGTAGGTAAAATTGATAGCGACAAATAAAATATTATTAAGTAGAAAATTTGTAAGGAAAGGTAATGACTAATAGTTTAGAAAGCTTACATATCTACACGCCAAGTCCATTTTGCGGTACACAGAGTATATCGAGCAGCAAGTGTGATGTTTTCAGACCTGCCTATCTTCGTTCATATTCATTAAGATTTTTTTATGATATTGGAAGGCAAACAAGCAGACAGATTTTATGATGTTAAGAAATTCACGCCGTCTAGACACCAAAGGTGGTAATGGTGCATTGCCAACCTGAGGCCGAAATGTAAGGCCTCGAGCAAAGGTAAGTTTACCGACAACTTTACCCTCCGAACTGGAACGCATCTACGGCAAGCACTGACGTTCTGGCGGCAGGAATAGGGAAACCGGTGGTACCAATCCGGACAAATCGCTGCGAAACTCTAACACCTAGGCAGATGTCACGGTGCTTATGACAATTAAAGCCTATGCTCGCATTTTTCGAGCTGTCTGGCAGGTAGGCAGATGGTCTATTCTGTAAAGTAGCCCGGGCCAACATACGGACACCTTTGTACAGTCGTCAAACACATATTCTAACAAGGAATATTAGAGTGTAGTCGCAAGCTCGCAGTCCAGACCTTACTCCCTTAGATTTTTCTATGTCTAGGGAGATATCAAAAGATTTGATCGCACTATAAAGGACGCTAGCAGGGAAGAATTAAAAGTCTGCGATTTTTCGCCGTACTTCTAACTTTGTAATTCGATATATGTAAGTCTAAATTTTAACAGGTTCTTCTCCGTCCGTCGTCTCAAAAATCATGTTATATATATATATGTAAACCTTACTCTCGAACCACTTCATTTTAGTCGCATCTAAAATCCTCGGTCTAGTTTTAAAGATATAAGCATACATAGGGACTAACGAAAATGACTTTGTTTTATACCATGTGCGTAACTTCGTTCAAAATTCAAAGTCATATTGTAAATTTGCCCTCTTTACGGCGGATTATTAATTTGTTCCCTGGTCGGGGTGGGACACCTCAAACGGCTGAGGTTCGGTTACAGGATTCGGTCCTAAGGAGAGCGGTAGCGACCCTCTCACGGTTACCAGTGGACTAGAGGTTGCAATTTGGTAAGAGACAGGTTCGGGACCTGTCCGGGTGGGCAGTCCAGTATTTGTTCAGTGCCGGCGAAAGCTGAACCCCATCTGTCGAACGTCAAAACGTGATTAATCTGTCATTGTCTGTTTGGCTAGTGACAATTAACCGGAATTTTACGGCATATAAATTAATTAACATTTGCTTCGGGCAAAACGAAATGTGAATTCGGACTGGATGTCAGACCAAACCAGCTTGTAGTGCTTGTTGTTCCATCGGAGGACTACAAGAATAACGGACCAGGGTCTGCACAACACAATCGGCGTGGGATCTGAGAAGTGCAATTCCACTTAACCACCTTACTTTCCACATATAAATGCTTCCACAGCCCGAGAAAAAAGGAAACAGAACCTCTGGTAAGTTTATTTTAGTTTAACCATTATAACAACTTGAATTCCTATCTTGGAGATCGTCTCCAACACATTTTGAGTGTTTTTTTTACTATTGTGGTGTTGTGCACTCGGAATTGTTGCCGGAAGGTCCAACTGTAATTAAGGGAAATTTTTTGAGTATCATGCGGCAATTAAGAGAGCAAATGCAACGAAAAAGGCCAGATTTGTGGAAAGGAAATTCTTCGATTTTTCACTACGATAATACGCCTTTGCACAAGGCCATCATTGTGAACGAATTTTAGACCAAACACTCAACAAATACTATCGAGCAACCACCATATTCACTAGATGTGGCTCCAGCCGACTTTTTTTCCTAAACTTTAATTAACATTTCGTGGATTCCGTTTCAATCGGTAGAAAACTAAAAATAGAATTCGCGGCGAGAACTGAACTCAGTTCCGGAAACAGTGTTTAAAATAGTGTGCAAATTAATAAAGACTGAGTAAAGTGCTCCAAAGTTCGACCTGGTATTATAGTCTTTATTACAATGTGAATCAGACCATAATATCAACTTAATTTTACTCTTACGTTAGTCCATGTTTATTAATAAGACGGTTAAAGTTGAACAATTTTTTTTATATTTTTTTACTAATTAAAACTGCTATTTTATAAGGGTGATCGCAGGTAAAACGGTTGTATTACATATATTTAATAGTATTTAAAAGGTAGACGCCCGTTAAAAGATAAGAATCTCTTGGAGAATTCCAATTACCTGTAAGGTTATCGTGAGGGGAATATTTAGCCCGAAATACATCGGGTGAAATTCCCAGAGATTTCCAAAACATTTGTCACGCTTCGTTGCCCGTCTGCTTAGTGTTATGCATTTTCTTAGTAAAATTTTCATTAAGTTACCATCAAGCAGAAACATATTGTACTAGCTTTTACCCGGGGCTTTTCATTTAATTCGGCCTTAGGCTGTATGCGAAGGACGAAAAATATATCTGCGCCTTCGAATGATCATTTACATAGACGCCGCGATGTAAAGCCTGAAACTCACCTAACCTATAAAACTAAAACTATCTATTTTTACCCTTTGCATTCTGAGCTGCAGACCCCTGGACTAAGGAAAGAAAGGATAAAACACTCACCTCGTGAACTCGTCGTTGCATTTAACAGCCACAATCTCACTTGCACAATTGCTTACGACGTGCGGCCGTGCCGATAAGTTTGCGAGCGACGATCAATGGAGGGAAAGGGGCGAGACGGAAGACGTATCAGAGAGGGCAGATCAAGCTACAGCTCAAGCGCAAAAATAAGATATTAAAAAGTATCTTGTGTTACACTTAATGAATCTAAGAATATGTGTACAAAGTTTCGTAATGATTAGTGAAGTAGTTTTCGCATTTATAACATTGATGAGGATATTGAGGCTATATAATAACTACGGGTTTCTTGAAAAAATGTAAATGTTTTGAATGGGTGCCACGAAAAAAAAGAAAGTGAAATTTTGGCCAAGGCGTTCGATAAGGTTTGGCACAACGGAATAATCTCTACGTAAGCTCTACGAAATGGGTGTGCCAGACAAACTAGTACTCATCATACGAGACTACTTGTCGAAACGTTCATTCAGAGTTTGTGTAGAAGGAACTCTCTCTAGTAGTAGGCCCCTAGAGGCGGGAGTGCCGCAGGGCTCAGTTCTCTCACCGTTATTATACAACCTGTATACGAACGACGTAGCCCGATCGCCACGCGTCCACGGAGCCCTCTTCGCGGATGACACGGCTCTATGTGTATCCCACCATCGCGGTAAATAAATAGGCTAAATTCTCCGTAACACGGCCCCTCTCCTGGACGACTGGTTCAGGAAGTGGCGTATAGAAGTAAGCCCCGATGAATGTGCAACAGTGTACTTCAATCGAGGCGTCACACTCAACGAACGTATAAGACCTAGTCGTAGCTAGGGTACCTTTAGAATGTTCGGCAGAAAAATCCCCTGGGAAAAATCAACAAAATACATAGGGGTCACTCTAGACAAAACTAACTCGCGGCGATGAAGATCTCCATTGCGCCCGGCGCCGAACGCCTAGCGTCGAGCCGCCACTACTCCTCTATCAAGTCCACCCAGTAACCAGAACGCAGCACCAAGTCGAGGTACGGTCTCCCGGGAGACAGCCCTTGTTGCTGGCTTTGTAGGGACAGTCCAATCTATTTAAATAACAATATATTTGGCTCAGCACTCTGCAGGCCCAAAAGAGTCCGGTGAAGTTGTAAAAACCAACATATTAACCATTTCAAAAAAGTTAAATTTTTAAACACAATTGTTTATTCCTAACAATTGGTAATGTTGTTGTGTGTCAATTATGACCTACGAGCGAATATAATACACAGTGCGTGATGTCAGAGACAAAGGTCACTTATACACACCGTATACGTTACTGGTGTGTTGTCCTCTTATAGGGATTTCTTCTTAGTTCACTACTTTCTTAGATTACTAATGTAAGAAACCTGTACACGAACATGACAATGGCGAACAATATCTTAAAAAAGCAGGAAATAGGTAAGACTGCGATACCTATCAAGCAATTTTTATTAATTAGTACAATATTTTCTTAGATAAAATTTATTTTAGTTTATGTTATTGGTACTCGCTGCCTACCCCGCAGGGAATTAGCGTAAAGATTTTTTGTTTATTTTTTATGATATTGGAAGATAAATAAGCAGGCAAATTTCCTAATAACAAATAATAAAAAATTCACGCCGCGCAAAGACACCCAATGTGGTAATGGTGTATTTCCAACCTAAGGCAGGGATTTCAGGCCTAGAGCAAAAATAAGTTAACCGGCTACTTTACCCTCTGAACCAGAACACGTCAACGGCAAGCACTGACGTTATGGCGGCAGGAAATTCTACCACCTAGTCAGATGTCATGGTGTTACTGACGGTAAGCCTACGCTCGCCTTTTACGAGCTGCCTGGCAGAAAGGCAGATGGTCTATTCTGTAAGGGATCCCGGACCAACACGGGGAAAATAAACAAAATGTGAGTATAATATTCTACTATGTAATGGATACATATTGCTAGAAATTCTAATTAAAAATATCATTACATTGAAATATTCTTTAGAGCAGCTCTGTCGCTATAATTACAAAAAAAACAACAAGCGTTGATGGAAGTTCGCAACTTTTGAACTAGAAAACGAAGAATTATGGGCTGACCTAATTGGCTCGAGTATTAAAAGAGATTGGCATTTTTAAAACATTCAAAGTGACTTCGACTTTGAATCAGGAATATTTAATGGGTTGAAAAATATATTAAATTTAACTTGCAAGTGCTTCTACAGAATTAATGTTATTATTAGAAATGTTTTTTTATTTGGTTATTTTTAAGTCCGAGGTGGTCTCCGTTATCTAGTCTGAGCTGTCTAAAAGTCGAAAGGTTTAGTTTTCAAATAAGCTGTAAGCTTATTTGCCTTCCACTATAACTTAAAAAAAAAACATTATTTTTATAATTCAGGCAAAGCACAGACACTGTACAGGTTTCTGTTATGTAACATAATATTTTTAAGTAGAAATTATCAGTCATTATTTTAGCCGAATCTAACCTTATTTTTTTTTGTTTGTAGTTTTTAAACATAAAGTTGTCAATTCAAGACAGACGAAAAATGTTTTATTTATTTTTATTTATTTATTTAACACTTTATTGCACACAAAAATTAAAATACACAAAATACACGAGAAGTTAAAAATGCACAAAAGGCGAGTTTAGTTTTAAAAGGTGTTTATTTAGTTCATAGCGTCAGAGATTGTCAAATTAGAAAATAACTCAGACTTTCGCCATGACTAAAATCGTGCTGAAATAAAGTCGCTTCCTCTGTTCCTGTGTCCATTTGTATGCTCAAATCCTTAAAACTACGCAACGGCTTTTGATGCGGTTTTTTAAATAGATAAAGTGATTGAAAAGGAAGGTTTATATGTATATTTCATAACCGTGCGAAGCCGGGGCGGGCCGCTTGTAAAATATATTTCAATGAGTCCGTTAGAAACTAATATTGAGATATTATATAAAAAAAAATTACTATATAAGTTTAAGGCGTGTTGGACTGCGGCTGGTTTTAGTTTATGTCCTTTAGTAGTTATGCAAAAAAAACCTGCCATATCCTTCTTTCGATTGTTTTATTCACATTTTAACACGTAAGGATAAAATATATATTATACAACTTTATTTTTAATTGGCAATAGTCATCTTGATATTTGGCTGTCTATGTTAAAATGTATCATTGCTATGTAAAAAGTTTGTAGATAATGCGAGTGTATACTTTTGTTTGACGGACTCTTTCGAGCTTTGAGTTTTAAACTAAAAGGGTTTCAAACTTTTTGTTTTAAGTTTAAGACCAGTATGATTTTTGTTACTGTGAAATGTCATTTTAGTAGAAAGCGTCAAAACCCAATTTTTCATTATAATATTATTATAATGTTTTATTGTAATATCAAACAAAAGCTGTTTTCTTTTCCTTTATTGCTATGTTAGTTTTAAGTGTGTATACATATAAACTACAAAAAGTATAATATGTTTAATCAGAAGATACTACGCAATTTTAATTACAATAACATTTTTTAAATGCTTCGAATGTAGATATTCAAAAAAGTAAGTGATCACGAAAGCTTAAATGTCATATTTACAGCTTACAAGAAAAACGCGTAATAACTACACACTGTAACTTTACCGCACAAAATCTTTGTGCCGAGTAAGCAATTTTCTGTAAAAAAAAATAACGGTGCCCGGGATTGGATATGTGCCCGGTTGGCGATAGGCTTGCCACCTATCACGTTGTGGAACTTAGTGTCTTCGGCTAGTCGTGGGTACACTGATTGTGCCTCTGCCTACCTCTTTGTGGATATGGGCGTGACGATACGTTTTTTTTTTTAAATGATGATGATTGATTTATGACATTGCTGCTCAAACATTGGTTTATCGGCGCACAAAAACACTGCAAACTCTAGTACCTTGAAGTACAAATAAAAAGAGAACATTTCGTTCTGATATTTTAATTAAAATTTCTTTGTTAAATCCATTATTTAAATTCGATCATTAAACGCTCATTTGAATACTCACAGAGGCGGAATGAATATTGGAAATTACAAAATAAGCTCGAATTAAAAGAATTTCTATTTCCGAAAGAAAATTTATTAACTCAACGGTGTATTTTTTTAGCCCATTTCCTGACTCAGTTTATTAAAACTTATATATAAAGTTTATATAAACTCTTATGTCAGTTTCCACAGGAACGATGTTGAAACTTTATTGAAATTCTAGCCAACTCTGCGAACTTCTTATCACTTGACACTAACGACTACTAACGGTATGTAAGGATTAAAGCATTATACCAAATATAAAACAAATTTCCTTTTTTTTGGCCGACCCAGGAATCGAACCCGGGACCTCATGCAGTTAAGTCCAACACCTGAATCGCTAGACCACAGAGGCGATTTAGATTTTATTAAAAAGCGTAGTCTTGTAAAATGATGTTATTTTTTGTGTTTAAGTTGACTTTTGAGTTTTTTCGGTATTTCCGAAAAATATATTTAAAAACTGTGTTATTATCAAAAGCTATTTTCTTTTAATCAGTAATAATACTTATCGACAAAATGATCATGGTCATTTCATGTTTATTAAAATTTCGCTTAACTTTTTCTCATTTATATGAGTACTTTAGACGTTATCACACATTTAAACACGCAACCAAAAAAACGCTTGCAACGAAACGGAACCCTACGGCCGCGAGTTGTTCATAGGTCCGATCCGGTCCGGAATATGTCAGAGTTGGCTATTTGGGTTTCAAACCAATTAGGGGTGCCTTTAGATAAGCGTGCTCCTTATATTAGCACTTGGCACAAAATAAAGAACTAGGTAAAGGTAAAATATAAAAAAAAAAGTTAAAATGTAGTATATGAATCTAGATATTCCAAAGATAGCAGGAAATCTTCTGAATTCCCCTAACACATATCAATCAATTCAAATGGAGATGGAGCAGATATATGCTCAGATGCAGAGGAAAAGTGGAGCAAAAGATTTAGTACCCTAGAGATGGAACAAAAAAACGAAAATGTAGGAGAATGATCTAAAATTGACCTTAGGTCCATTTTGGTTTGCTTTATTGTAAATTGCTCGGAAATAAAAGCTTTATTATAATTATTATTTATATAAGCTACTTATATAAAAAATACAAAGAAGTAAAAGAAGAAGAAAGTAAATATTCGTATGACTGGTCCAACTTTAGATCACAATTTACATGAACTTGAGCATGAAATATAGGTTAAACCTTGGAGAATCCTAATTTGCTGTTTACTATGGATGATCTACATAACATGCTGCTGAAGGCATGGGTAGGAGCTGTATATATTTTTTTGATATATTTTAGTATTGTTACTAAAGATGTTACACAGATGGTACATTATTCTTACAGTTTAAAAATGTAGACTTGCGCAATAGGCCTAACATCTTGGCCACAGGATAGAGACACACCTGTGACATCTATGGTGTCTATAGGCCTCTTTTATCCCTTACAATCATGAGAGCTGTACGCTTGTTTGCTGATCTCTCACATAAAAAAAATTAAAATACTGCCACAAAAAATATTTTCAAAATTCAAATGTTTTCACAATTATTGTAACAATTCCCCTATATAAGGGGAATTGTTTTACTTCGAAAAGAATACGTGGGAAGCCGAGGATAAAAGCTAGTAGATTATAGATTAAGTATGCGTCTCCCAAATTACCTATATTCCTTATGGCACTTTTAAATTTTTAATAGAGTAATCTAAGTTTTAACCCTGAACTAATACTGAAATGGTTACGTGACAAAACTATAAATTTGAGCAAACAGCTGGGCATCAACTTGTTTGAAAGTTAAATTATAAATTTTAAATGCCCGCGATTAAATCACGTGTCCTATCGCCTTTGTATCTGGGGTCGGTTTGAAACCCGGATCGTGTCAAAATGTTTTTCTTCAATTACAACTTTATTAAAAACTAGCTGTTGCCTGCGGCTTCGCCTGCGTTTTCACAGGAACCCATTGTGTGAATGAGATAAAAAGTAGCCTATATGTTAATCCAAGTCACGATCTATTCGTGTTCCAAATTTCAGACAAATCCGTTCAGCCGTTCGGTCGTGAAAGAGTAACAAACATCCATACATCCATCCATACAAACTTTGGCATTTATAATATTAATAGGATATAAGATGCTCGGTTGGCGATAGCTATGGCATCTGTTACTTTCTGGGACTAAGAAGTTTATCGGGTATATATTAAGTTAAACCTTATCGGGTTGTGATGCTCTCCATATTTTTTCGAAGAGCGGACGATAAGATTCCTTTTATTGCATATTGGTTTTCGGGATAAGGAACATCCATTATAAAAATAATTACTAACAACAACAACAACCGTGTTGGTCCGGGCTCCTTTGCATAATAGATAATGCCTTCCTGCCAGGCAACTCGTAAAAGGCGAGCATAACGATAAGCGTCACTAACACCGTGACATCTGACTAGGTGGTAGAGTTTCGCAGCGACTCACCCGGATTGGTACCACCGCCTTACCTATTCCTTCCGCCATAAGGTCTGACGTGTTCCGGTTTGGAGGGTAAGGTAGCCGGTAATCTTACTTTGGCTCAAGGTCTATCATTCCGACCTCATGTTGGCAACGCACCATTACCACTTTTGGTGTCTCTAAGCAACGTGAATTTCTTATCATCAGGAAATCCGTCTGCTTGTTTGCCTTCCAATATCATAGAAAAAAAAAATTAAGGAGTAGCAATACTTGAGAACTGAAATTTAAACTTTATATCCTCACCATTTGGTGTAACTCCATGGTCTACATTCTAACTAAATAACACGTATACTTTTCCACAATGTAGAACCAGACACAGGTACAGACAGATATACTGTGGAACTTAGTAAGTAAGTACGAGTGCTATTTGACGATAATGTGAGATCTTAAGGACAATGTTGAATTATGTCCTCAATAAGCACTTGCCGATTCGGAAATAAAATAGCGGGTTCCACTGGAACATTGCCAGTATTTTATATGCCGAATATATGGTACATGTGCAAATACATATTATTGGATGATATTATTTAGTTAAGCGTGAAATATGAAGTAGGGAAAGATTGCCTCTTCGAAACGTGTGGCAGTCAATCTTTTGCTACATTTCTTGGACACGAAGACATAATTTAGATATTCATTTTAAATTTTCTTTCTCTATGATTCAGAGGTCTGGTGTTGGTATTTACTTTACAAGGTCTCGGCTGGTGTAGCTCAAGGTGTGTATTTTTTAATTTTCTAGTAACTCCTCGGTTGCCTAGTGGTCTAGTGCTGGCATTGTCTATTAGAGAGCTTTGGTAAGACAGCACGAAATGCGTTTTTTTTTAAAATTTTCTAGTTATAGTGGTCTGCTGTTGGCATTGATGAGAAAATTCTCTGGTGAAGCAACTCAAAGTGTATGTTTTTTAATTTTCTATTAACTCCTCTGTTATCTAGTAGTCTGGTGTTGGTTTTTATTAAAGAGATCTTGGGTTAGGCAAAAAAACGTATTTTTTTAATTTTCTAACAGCTCCTCTATGATCTAGTAGTCTGGTGTTGGTATTGATTAGGAACGTCTCGGGTGAGGCAACTCAAAGTATATTTTAATTTTCTGGTAACTCCTCTATTGTCTAGTGGTATAGTGTTGGCGTTGTCTGAGATCTCGGGTGAGACAGCACAGAATGCTTTTTGTTTATTTTTTTAGTAACTCCTCTATGACCTAGTGGTCTGATGTTGGCATTGATTAGGAAGGTTTCGGGTGAGGCAACTCAAAGTGTGTGTTTTTTTAAGTTTCTATTAACACCTCAGTTATCTAGTGGTCTGGTGTTGATATTGTCTAAAAGAGGTTTTGAGTAAGGCAACACAAAACGTGTTTTTTTTAAATTTTTTAACAGTTCCTCTATGATCTGGTAGTTTTATGTTGGCATTGATTACATAAGGTCTCGGGTGTGGCAACTTAAAGTGTATGTTTTTAATTTTCTAGCAACTCCTCTGTTATCTAGTGGTCTGGTGATAGCATTGACTACATGAGGTCTCGAGTTTTGAACTCGAGTTAGGCGAATCAAAATCTGTGTTTTCTATTTTTTTTAATTCTCCTATGTAATTTAGTAGTTTGGTGTATGCATTTACAAAATTTGGTCTCTAGTTGGATTCATTGTTAAGGCAAATCAAATTTTTTATGTAATATTGGAAGGCAAACAAGCAGACGGATTTCCTGATGGTAAGGAATTCACGCGGCCTAGAGACACCAAAGGTGTTAATGGTGCGTTGCCAACCTGAGGTAGGGATGTTAGGCCTCGAGCAAAAGTAAGTTTACCGGCTACCTTACCATCCGTACTAGAACATGTCAACGACAAGCATTGGAAGTTATAGGGGCAGGAATAGGTAAGGCGGTGTTACAAATCCGGGTGAGTCGCTGCGAAACTCTACCACCTAGTCCGGTGTCACGGTGCTAGTCACGGTAAGCCTATGCTCACCTTTTACGAGCTGCCTGTCTGTTTTTTTTTTTTAATTTTTTAACAAAAACAACACTGGATTGGATAAATGTCAGGTTTGGTTTTCACACTATCATATTGTGGAACTAAGTAGGTAATAGGTATCTTCGGCTGATCATGAGTGGCCTTATTGCACTCGTAACTTTTGCCTACCTCTTTGGGGATAAGAGCGTAAAGATACTTACGTTATAAACATAGTTTATTTGCTTTAAGAAAGGAATTTACTCATTTCTTAAAGGGTGGCAACGCATCTGTAACAGTCTTGCAAACTGTAACTTTTCGAAAAAAGAACAATTGAATCGCCACGTGATATTCAAATTGAATTTAATTTAACCTCGCATGAACTATCTTACAAATTAATTCATTGAGATATTATCTTATTTCAATGAAATGAATGAAATCTAGGTTAATAGATAAGTTGTATAACAATAGTTCACAGAAATTATATTAGTATTAGATTCGACACAAAACAAATACTGTCATATTACTATTAAATACGAACCAAGCTAGCCCACATTAAAGCATATCGCACATTCTTACGGGCCGGAACGGAGCGCATCGTAGCGGCAACAATTCGCTTAATCCGCTGTCATACATGTGGTATGGAGCAACACACGATATGGATTTTGCGCGGCGACCCACGCGCAGTCTCCGATACGGTCTACAAACATCAAAGATAAGAGTAAAACGTGTATTTATAATATTAAACGTGTATAATGTTAATTGGTTTTTGGCGTCATCGTGAATGAAGGTGGTCGTATTTTTTTAATTATTATTAAATTTCGTGTTTACATTGAGTGAAATTGGTTAATTTAGGAATTAGATTAATTTTGTTCAGTGAAAGTGCACAAATGAAATAATTATGAAGAAATTAGTGTATCATCTATTTCCTCGCTGCCGTCAAATCTCACTAGATGAGATTGAGTAACGAAGC
>NJDC01001007.1:250506-268904 GCA_002245475.1 Calephelis virginiensis
TATTTGCCATTCCCGCTCGCAGTGTTCTAGAATGGTTCAAAATATCGTGCTGTATCATTCAAAATATCTATGTTTTTTTTGTATGTACATTACGCGAATATTATTTTGATAGTTCCGATTCCAAGGTGGTCCCATAGTAGTTCTATTATGATCCAACTACTATTAGGATATAAGGTAGTTAGTAACTACTAATAGGATGTTAATTAAATGTATATGCGACTATTTTGGAACCATTCGCATTTGCAATAATTATTAAATCGTGACCTGGTACTGAATTACTGGTACGTGGTACGTGGTGGTACGTGGTACTGGTAGTTAGAGTTGGTTTTTGTTGTTTTACTGCTCATCATTATGTGGTTGCCGTTTCCAAGGACCGTGGTTACTAAAAGACTTAGGCGAACACAATCTGTGAGCACTAAAACTGCAAAATTTTGGTTCATAGTTCTATAATTCTATAAAATAATAATATGTCAACAAAGACAAACAATTTCGCCAGAAACTAATAGATAGAATAACTAGGGAACTTGAAACAATATTTAATTAATTTTTGAAAAAAGAACGATAAACATCCTCTATTGGTTATTTTTATGAGATTGGAAGGTAAACAAGCAAACGGATTTCCTAATGATGCGATGCCAACCTGAGACCAGGATGTTAATCCCCGATCAAAAATAAGTGTACCGGCTTCCTTACCCTCAACACACGAACACGTCAACGGCAAGCACTGACGTTATGGCGGCGGGAGTAGGTAAGGCGGTTATGGTAACAACCCGGGCGAGTTGCTGCGAAACTCTACCACCTAATCAGATGGCACGGTGCTAGTGACGGTAAGCCTAGGCTCGTCTTTTAAGAGTTACCTAGCACAGGAAGGCAGATGGTCTAGTAAAGGAGCCCGGACAAACGTTGCGGCCTCAAAATTAACTACGAACAAGATTGTTTCAATTATTTATCAACAAAATACACGCTGCGGGTTTCGTTCCTAAGGCATTGAATAATCAATAAATTATCTAACATTTGGTAGTAAGATTCTTAACTCACTATTTGCATCAAATCCTTATAATACTAATGTTATAAAGGCGAATGTTTGTATGTTTGTAAGTTACTCCTTCACACAAAAACTATCATGACGATTTTAATGAAATTGGGCACACAAATGGGTGCTTACATAGTAACTTGGATTAACACATAGGATAGAATTTATCCCAAAAAATGTTCCTGTGGGACCATTAACCACGCGGAGAACGCCGCGGACAACAGAAAGTTACCACATAACTAGTATTGGCATTAAACTTACTTCAAGATTATAATGTTACGATTATCATCAAAATATTCACTCGCTAGCGCAGTGGTAGCTAAGTCTCGCAGTGAACGTAATTTCGCAGTGATAATATCGCAATAGCTATTTCATATTACTGCATTGTGGTTTCAATATAGCTAAGTGTGAATGCAGCGCTGCATAAGCGGCACAAATCAAGCTGTCTCCTACATTTCCCATTCAACAGTTTCTTCGTGTATGTAAATGTTCATGTTATCGTGAAATATGATGTCGTTACCATGTGTACTGCATCATTTGTGGGTTACACAAATCTGAATTTGTATAATTATCACTCCTCTAATTGTTGCTGTCCACTGCTATACATGTATGTTATTAAATATTTGGCTTCTCGTTATACTACTTAAGGGGCCATGTATGCTAAAATACGTCAGCAATATACTGTTTTTTTTTTCATACAAAGCAATTATGGATATTGGCGACAAAAATACACAAGATTAACATTAATATGCTTTATAAGACTAGTGTTTCCATAACACGATTCATTTCACTTTGCTCGATAGAAAAAAATCAAGAATTTAACCCTTTTTTTAAAGCAAAAGCCAACAGTCTACTTCAATTATGAAAATATCGATACCAGATTTAACATAAACATAGATAAGTATTATACCTAAAAGATAACTGTTTCAGTTTTTATATATATATTTTTTTCAAATTACTTTTATAGTGTCAAAAATAGTGATTTGGCGCTTAAGACATTTACTTTAGAGCGCAATATTTCATAGTAATCATGGAACGGGGGAGTGCGCTGATTGGCTCTTCTGGCTGACTAAGTATAGGGCCTTAAGGGCCGCCTACAGATTGAAAATTGATCTTAGGAATTCTGTTTCGAAATTGCGAAATAAAATGGCACCCCATACAAATCCACTCCAATATCGTACGTAAAAATTACTAAGATTTGTGACAGGTCCATAAATTTGTTTGAATTTGTTGCGATTGAAATTGTTTCGAAACGGAATTCCAAATATGTGTTTCAGACATACATGTTAGTGCATGTGTGAGTGTGTGTATAATTACATCAATTGTACACCAAGGTATGTTTTCTTAATTAAAAATGTTCATTACCTTTTTATGTAATAGGATAGCGAACTGGGATACACACGGCTATCCTGATGGTAAGATATTATTGTGGCCTATAAACACCATAGATGTGTGTGCTAGCTGAAGTGTAAGGCCAATTGAGCAAGGCTACCCTACCCTTTGAACCGGAATTCGATATTGTTATTATGGTGGCAAGTGTAGGTAAGGCAGTGGATCCCTACCCTTGTAAGTTGCCCCTCGGGACTGCTGCTTGGTAGTAAGACAGAAAGTATATATACAAAGAGGATCCGGATCAAAACAGAGAAAACCTAACGTTACAGAAGAATGATTTATGTTATCACAAATTTGTGAATACCGTTTTAATGCAATAATCACTGTTTTTTTTACAAACCTATTCAAATAGCCAGTTATTATTAGCATCATGACAAGCAAGAATGATCATTAAAATATAAACGTTCCATAAACCCATACAAAACACATTCATAATGCAGATAAGAACAATTTGGATTAGGTAAGTTTCCAAAAAAATTACTTTGAAATATACCAATCAAAGCGGCTTTTAGCGTCCTTTTACTATAGCGCTTCTTTAATTTAAAACTTATGATGCCACACACACAACACATGCACATACATACAGAGAAATCTTATAACTCCCATATATTTCGGCTGGCGTTGAAACAATAAAAAAATAAAAGTGAAAGTACAAAAAGAAACGACGGGTTGCACTCCGGAAGTGCCGGCAGAAGTGAAAACTTGAATATCTTTGTGCATTTATGATATTTTGGAATGGTTAGGAAATAACTTTGCAGGAATTGCTTTAATTATCCGTATGAAAGTACTATCATTAACATTAATGATTACCACATGGTAGAATACAATATTCATTTATTGCGCTATCGTACACAAACATGACAACACGAACATTCACGCAAGCACCCTGCGCCGTCTTATTCGCGCAAGTGCCCTGCGCCGTCTTACGAATTTTCGATCAGGTCACGTGTCCGGACGCGAGTTTGTATTGGAAGAAGTTTTTACCCATTCCAAAAAAAGTGCGCAACGCCGCTAAAGAAGTTTTCACTTCAAAAAAGTACGAATTTATTGCCCGCTAAATTGCAATTTAAAAAATACGTTACTTTACATACTCTAGTAGAAAATAACAAAAACTTCACTTTTTGGCCAATATCCAATACACGCAATTACTTCATAAAGAAATATTTCCATCCGTATTTCAAAAGACTGCAGCGTCATTAACGTCTCTCGATTGCTATCATTACCGAGCCATAACTGACATCGGAATAATTCACTGCAGTTGCAAGATATCACCGATGCAACAATCGTTAGTACAAACATGACTGGCAAGTTGCCAGCCAAGTAATACAACCTCAAACCAACTGTGTGAAGCGATAACGGAACGTTAAAAATGGCGGTATTTATGTATGTGAGATTTTCCTTCCTCAAGAAAATTACTAAGATTGTTTGGGAGTGTGTAGATGACTGCTTTTGACGTGACAACGTCTTATAATTCGATGAAGCGGGCTGCAAGCACCAACAAACATGACTTATGCGGCGTTACCTCGCTCTGAGGCGTGCCATTTAAGGTTTGAAATGCAAGCGGGAGCGCGGAACGAGCGACAAAGAGGCACAATCGGCCTCCGTTCTTATGACGTTGTACATTACGTTCTACTATTTTCAGTAAACCGACTTTACAGACAACTACTCTTTTTTTATCTATTAAGTAAATGTACCCATTTATATTAAACTCCAAAAGATAAAAAACGTTTTGAAAAAGTTGATTTCGATATAATTTTATATCTGCCTTCATAAATAGTTTAAGTAAAAGTGTCTTCAGGCCCATATGCTCGAAGGGGTAGGCAGAAGCACAACCAGGGCACCCACGACTAGCCGAAGACACTAAGTCCCACAATATGATAGGTGACAAGCCTATCGCCAACCGGGCACCCCAATCCAATCCCGCGCAACATTATTTTGATTAAAAAACTGAAAATATACATTTTCTATTTTTTTTTGTTTTCCGACCGTTATCTTTTCCCCAACCCGGGATCTTAAGAAGTCAAGTTCGATGCCAAATCGCTGGACCAAGGAGGCGATAAAAAATAGTTTACTGGATGAATATTTTAAGGACGTTTTGTAATGTAAGCAGTTCTTTTAAATATGTCATATTTAAGTGGTTTTTAGGTCTGACTAGTAGTTTCTAAATTATATTCATTAACTTACTTTACATAATTATAATAACTAGTGTTCGCCCATTGGTCGAAATTCGACCGTAATAAATTTTAATATCTTGTTGATAAGAACGCCATCCTCATTTCTCAAGACCAACTACTTTGTTTCCAAACTGTATGATTATAGTTTGTGATCTTTTATCGTTATCAATATATTTATTTGTGTATGTCAAATGCATAGTAGTACGTCTAATATTTTTTTTAATTAATGCACTTTATAAACATTATCATTAAAAAATATTAGCGTTTTGCACTTCTCCTACACATAAACTATAAGTGTGCCGAATTTCATACTCCTTCGTCGGCGCAATTTTCGTAGAAAGGGGTCTAAAGTTTTTGCTCCACTTATTAATATAAAGATAATTTACTTCTCGTAGACCATACAAAAGGTACTTGCCGCGTGTTTTTATATTTCTAACCTTTATTCTAACTTAAAAGAAATAACATTTAAATTGTTGTTTTTTCTGCATTTGAATATTGTGTGTATTAAATAATTTACAAGGAAAACAAATTTATTACCTTTTTCCGTATTATAAGTTGATTGTAGTTGAACTCAGTTTGTCGAATATTTAGATATATACACATATCAATTTGTAAAAGTGTCAAACTGCAGCTAGGAAATAGGGAGACCTCAGGTTCGGGCACGTTTCCATTTACAACCGATGAACAAACGAAGGAGGTTTTCAATTCAACGTGCTATTATAACAGTTTTTAAGGTTAAGTTTTTTTTATGATATTGGAAGGCAAATAAGAAATTCACGTCGCCTAGAGACACCAAAAGTGGTAATGGTGCATTGCCAACCTGAGACCGGGATGTTACGCCCTGAGCAAAAATAAGTTTACCGGCTACCTTCACCTCACCTAGTAGGCAGAGAGTATTGAGTGCTAAGATTCAAGATGTCTGCAGATGAGCCTCATTTCTTCCAGATTCATTACTGTTTTCATACTTAAGATGTTGAAGACTTTTGATATTACTTTTCTTTTACTCAAGAAATTCAAAATATACTAGTTTCAAAATTAGCCATCAAATATATAAAGTTTACCATATGTTTTTAAGCTATTGCATAGCTTCTTTCGCGGGCCTTGTGGAGACCGAATACAGGAATTCCGTAACGAAAATAACTTAACACCCTCCACTCCGAACGGCACATCGGTGGCACTTTTTAGTTTTGCCATTTATCGATAAATGTTATGTTAAATGATAATTAACTTTTTATGACTTTTTGGTGACGCTTGTCTCTTTAGTTAAGCAACTCGCCTCTAGGTGGCATTGATTGTATCGGCGTGACTGCGCATGCGTAATCCTCCACTTCATCCCACTATGTGGTGACTCATGTTTGCTTATGCAATAGCTTTACCGCGGCAATCTCCGAGTGCCACACGTCTTTTTTATTTTACGTTGTTTAAGTAACATTAAAATATCGGAATCATTTTTTGAATCATCATTTAAAAACAGTATGACATAATTGCGACGTATTAAAATCACGTAGTAAGATTTACAACGTATCTGTGAAAAAAAGTTTCTTAAAATTTAGCATTACATGAAATATTAAAGTTAGAAACAATAATACTGCTGTACGTACGTACGTAGTAAAATAGTAGCAAATATTAAGGTGAAGATCTTGTCGTTCCTTAAACAACAGATTAATAGCAGATGGAAATCAGAACTCCTGCAGTTGAAGTTTTCATTGCAATTAATAATAAGTTAGGTATACAAGAGCCCTCAGAAACTTAGTCACCGCCGGTCTTGTACTGTAATCATATTAAGCCACTAATTCTAACCACTGGTTGCAGTAACTCAAGCTTCATGAATCATTTAATTGAATATACTTTTACGAGGTACTTATTAAGGTACTTAGGAATATGACGAAAAAAACTAACAATTGACATAACTAAATTATTCAAGTCAGATGGAAAGATTTACAACGTATCTGTGAAAAAAAGTTTTCTTAAAATCTAGCTTGTATAAAAGCTTATATATAAAAGCTGTTGTCTGCGGCTGTCAGGAACCCATTGTGAGATCGGAATTAAAAGTAGCCTATATGTTAATTTAGGTCATAATCTCTCTGTGTTTCAAATTTCATACAAACCTGTTCAACCATTCGAACGTGAAAGAGTAACAAATATCCATACATACATACTCACAAACTTTCGCATTTATAATATTAAAAGGATATTAAAACTAAAAAAGGTAGTGCCGTTATTTTATTTATTGTATGAATATTATTATAACTAAATACTTACATATTTAAATTATAGTACAATGGGTGAATATCTAGCAAAATATATTTTTACCAGCTGAGCTGTGAAAAGAAAACAACAAAAGAAAAAAATCGTGCTCTATTAAAGAAATATTCAATGAACAAAACAAAACATTCAAAAACTTTGTTTTTAAAATATTATACAATGTTATTTAAATACACCTAAATTATTATATTCAAACAAAAATGTATGAGAATCTAAAAGTTTCTGACTCGGCACAATATAAATTATTGTGAAATATGCAGCACACCCTTCATAAAAAAAGCATTTTTGTAAACATTTCACAAACACAATTATTTTTCGGACTAATGGCGCCAAGAGGCATATTAACAAGATTTATGAAATACGTGTGTACAAGTAGGGTGACAATCAGTTTGAATTTTAAAAACTGGTCCATGAATAAGGTATTTTATACAATTGTTTTCCTTTCAGTCGTTAGTCACGATTAGTGAAGTCGAAGTATGTGTGAAAAGGAGAAACGGAAAGCGAACTCTGGGTGTTAGATAGATGCATGGAATGTGATAATCTTGATAATTATAAATACAACCTTTTTCATGTTATCGTTATTATTATCGTTAAGGAATATCATACAAATACGTTAGCGTGCACTTTTTGGTGTAAAGCTCTAAAAAACGAAAGAAGTGTCAGTTTAGCGATCGATATTTTACTTTTTTACTGACTTTTACCGATTTGCAATTATTAAATTTCAACAAAAAAAAATCCAGATTTAATCCGCTAAAATTTTTCAATCAAGTCACAGCCAATTGCTGCATTTAAATTGTTTAAGTGATACAATAACACGAAAACCGCAAATAACTCTTTTGATATTTATAAGTGGACGTTTAACCCCATAAAAATAAAACAAAGTTCATAGTGAACCCTTGTTCTTTCAGGAGGTAAGTCCCGAAAGAAAAAATGTATAGTTCTACTGATTATTCTAAAATCCAGATCAGAACTTAACACTAATTTTAAGGCAACAGGAATAGGGAAGGCTGTAGATCCTTACCTGGACGTGCTACCAACGGACATGACTATTAGTAGTCTTGTTGGTAATGACCTTTGCTTGTTCTGATAAGCCTTCCTCTCACGAGCCTGTCTGACAGATAAAGCAGGTGGTGTATTCTTAAAAAAACATTATTTAATAATTATCTGACTAACAATTAACTTCAATCATAAATTGGTATTTAAAGGCGGTCTTAACAACAAACGATCTCTGATCCAATGATCTTTGCAACATAATAGATAACTGAAATTAGTAATCATATTATTAACCTTAATTACTAAGCACAAAGTCCTTGTTAAGTAAGGTACAATTTAAACAAAGGTGTTGATGTTGAAATTTCGCTTTAACTGACTAAACTGACCTGATATTATAATCGGAGCAATTCGGAGAAACTACTGTTTCAATTGTATCAGACGTGATTTATTACAGTCATTAATTTTAGAGTTGTTACATACACATACACACATACCTTCACGCCAATACCCTTACGGGTATTACTTAGAGTTGTTATTACAGTTTTTTGTCAATAATAATTAGAATTGGAATAAGTTAATGAAAAACACGATGCTTTTAAACACCAATAAGCTTAATGACGTGTTGCATAAGTGTTGCTGGGAAGTTATATGTCTTACATAAGTAAAAGTATTGGTTACCCTATTTTTCAAAATCAAAACATGCCTATGGTTAGTGCTGACGTTATCTTTGCAAGAATAGGTATGGTAGTTATACTAAATTTGGCTACTTCCATGTAGTAATGTTTATCGCGACAAAAACCGATCGTGTTGGTACTGCTTGGTATGAAAGCAGTAAGCTTACATTCTCCATTGGAACGATATCCACCTAGGTATTATTATTACCAGTTTCATAACTTGAACAAATGACCAAGTAGATCAAAAATTATTTACTTGTAACATTTATTATATAACCTTGGTTAGACTTTTGTCTGCCTCTTCGGAGATACAGGCGTGAAGGTATCGTTACAAAAAGTACACTACAGAAAATGAAACAATATTAGTATAATTCTGATTTTTTAAATTAATCGTGTCCATAACGGTCTGTCTATCTGTTATACTTTCCGGTTGAATCGATTTCTAAGAAATTTGATACGCAAATAGCCAAAGAAAAAAAACATCTCAATCATCGCCTCTGTGGTCTAGCGGTCCGGTTTCGGACTTGATTTCTTGAGGTCCTGGGTTTGATCCCCAGGCCGGGCAACAAAAAATTAAAAACGGATATTTTCAATTTTCCAATAAATTAACGTTGCCCGGGATTGGATTTTTTTTGGAATGACTAATGTGTTGCCCCAACCTCGCGGTTTTTACAACTTCAACGAGCTTTGTGGGCCGAGCAGAGTGCTCAGCCCGAGACATTATTATTTAGATGGATTGGACTTTTCCCTACAACGCCAAGCAACAACGTAGTTTACGGTAGACAGGGCTAAATTTAATTAAAGTTTTTAAATGTTTTGACAATAAATAATTAAACTAGTTATAAATATAAATAATTGGCTTAAAAGTTAAAGCACATGTAATTAAATATTTTTTATAAATGTTAAAATATTTGCACACCAAAATATGGTAGAATATGTTGATATACTTACTTAAATATTTTTGTAACATCTCATTTACACACATATTCCGCAAATAAATAATTTTCTTTCCATCTTTCTTTCTTCAAGGGCTGCCTCCCGGGAGACCGTACCTCGACTGTGGAGGAGGAGTGGAGCTGAAGCAATAGTGGCGGCTCGTCGCTCGGCGTTAGGCTCCGGGCGCAAGAGAGGTCTTCGTTGCCTAGACCGGCGGCGACGCTGTAGTGTAGTGTCCTGTGAATTTGTGTTCCGGTTGGGATTGGGAGGGAAGCTTGCGTTTGCCGCGGTTATTGGATCTGGTGGATCCGATAACACGTGAAGGAGTCTCCTAAGTTTGACGGGCGCGTTTTCGGCCGGTGTATAGTCACACGCGGGTGCTAACACCGGGTTAGGGTAGGCGGCCGTTATTTCAAAGTAACTTTCCGATAGTTCTTTGAAATGCTGTGCTATTGTAAGCAAATCTAGGTCGCGATGTAGGTCCTCGTTGCGTATTGTTAGGTTTGGCTTCCTAGCACTTATAAAAAAACACTTTTAAGGAAGCAATCCTTTATTTACGATATTATTTATAAAGTTTATTCACACAATACTACACTTGACTACTCTTCTTAGTTTATCATTGACGCGACTTTATGACCCTGGTGAAGGGCGGTACGACCCGGAGCTAGTATACTATTTATTCTATTCGCTGAGGCCAACCGGCAGGCAGAAACCGGGTCCGTCGTTGGGCAGCAATTTGACTGAATGTATAGAACTAACTGAAAACTTGGAAAACATGGGTTTTTATACAGTATTATTGCTGAATTGTAGGATTAACTGCAATTCAGCAATTTGGCAATGAAAATAGGGATATAGCAGTACGTACCACGGATAGCCGGTGGCAGCACGCATGAACCTATTTTAGACTACTAGTAGCTTTTTAAGATGGGTCGGTTACGTGTGTGCGAAGGCTACACTTCCGTAAGCTAAGATTGGCCTGACACACCTTTTGTAAAGTGTCACTTTGTTACGAAGTGACATTTTATTGTCTTTATTATTTAGTAATAGAGACGGCTAAGTACGAACTTAGCTTTGTTAGTGACAAGTGAAATTTGCGGTTTGAACGACATCTGATTGTCTAGAATAACCCCTAGGTATTTTGTTGATTTTTCCCAGGGAATTATTCTATCGAACATTTTGATTTTGATTTGATACCCGGAATGCGATAGGCTCTCATCCGTTCGAATGGCCTAGTACCCCGATTAAAGTACACCGCTGCACTTTTATCGGCGTTTACTTCTATACGCCACTTCCTGAACCAGTGCCCAGGAAAGTGGCCGCGCTACGTAGGGTTCTGCCTATAAACTGTCCGTTATGGCTAGACGTACATTGTGCCGTGTCGTCCGCGAAAAGGGCTACGTGGACGCGTGGCGGTCGTGGTACGTCATTCGCGTACATGCTGTATAACAAAGGTGAGAGCACCGAGCCCTGCGGCACCCCAGCCTCTAGGCTACTAGGGGCCTACTTCTGGATAGAGTACCTTCTACACGAAATCTGGATTTGCGATTTGATAAGTAGTCTCGTATGATGAGTACTAATCTGTCTCACACGCCCATTTCGTAGAGCTTATAGATTAGGCCGTTGTGCCAAACCTTATCGAACGCCTTGGCCACGTCGAAGAATAGGGCTCCCGTGTATAGGGCAACGTCTATTCAGGCCGTCTAGTATGTGCTTCGTGGGGCAGTGCACTTGATTTGTACATGAATGGGCTGCCCGGAAACCAAATCGCTCATTCATTAACAAATGTTGCTCGGCTACGGCCGTCTTAAGGCGGGCAAGGATAAGGCGCTCGTATATTTTGCCGAGTGAACTAATAAGACTGATCGGGCGGTAACTCCCGACGTCACGGGGTTTACCCGGTTTATGTATTCCTATGACGGTGGCTTCTTTCCACTCGTCAGGAAAAGCACTGCCTGCTAGTAATATATTGAAAATGTTTACTAGTAGGTATATGAGTGCAGACGGAAAGTACTTTATTACTCTATTCGAGATACCGTCCGGCCCCGGGGCCTTTCTGTTGTGAAGATCTTTGATTATACCTTTCACTTTGTCGTGATTGGTGGGAGGTAACGAATCGCCCTGGGGAGGTTCGGTTGCTCTGCGCGCTACTTCGCTATTTACTACACGGATATGTTTCGGGTAAGCCGGTAGAGAAGAAACGGTACACTTTGACTGAACATTGTGGGCTAGGCATTCGGCTTTGTCGGCATCATCAAACGGGAGAGATTGATTTGTTCTAACTAAAGGGGAGAAATCTACTTTAGGATCGTTTTTTAGAGCTCTCGCCAGCGGCCAGTAGGCCACGTGAGACGGCGAGATCTCGCTAAGAAAATTATCCCAGCATCCGTTCATGTAATAGGCTACGCGCCGCCTTATTTGTCTCTGTAGTTCACGTAACGAACACCGGTTTTAATCTTACGGGTCTAATTAGGTTCCTAATGTCGTCAGGGAGGGCTAATCTTGTCCGGGACAGTACTAGAGGATGAATCTACTTCGGTCTGAACGTGTCTAGTAAGTAGACTAGTGGCGGACTTAGCTTCGTCGACTGTGTTTTTTAGGTCAGGAATTTGTTCGACGAACTCAGATTGTAGAGACTGGATTTTTGTATCGAGTTTTTGCCAGTCTACAACCGGTTTGGTTTTGGTTACAATAGGGACCTAGTTTGAATACTACGCCCTGTGTTCGGAATCTAGTTCTGGTAGCACTTCTACGGAGCGTACCTGTAAAGATACGCCGCGTAGCAGCGCTAAGTCTATCGTAATGGGACTGTGATGGATACTATGATCCTCGTCTTTAAGAAAATATCTAGTGGGGTCGGAGGAAGCTACTACATAACCTACTCGTAAGCTTGTCCAGTGCGATGCCGTTGGTGTTATTCCGCTGGCATCGCCAAAGTACTTTCTTACTGTTTAGGTCGCCTGCTAGGAACACTGACTCATTCATGTTGAAAAGGGTTTCTAGGTCCTTCTCCAACAGGATTTTGTTACCGCTAAGACCGCGATTGGATGTTAGTCCGGTTAGCGATAGGATTGCCACCTATCACATTGTGAGACCTAGTGTCGTTGACTTGTCGTGGGTGCCCTGGTTGTGCCTCTGACTATCTTTTCGGGGATACTTACTTACTTAAAAATACCCTTTAAGGTAAGTATGAATTTGTGTGAAAATCTATTCTACTTTGACGAAGTCGCAGTTAAACTAGCTATATCTCAATAATTTGATACTGATGACAGTAACCCATTCAGTTTCAAGTATTTATAAATTTGCTATTTAAATCCTTCATTTTTTTAAAATCACTTGGTTTTGATGAAAAATATCGAATCAACAAACGTCAAAACTTTATTATTTGTATTATTCTACGAAATCCACCTGTTTTCTGGGCTTGTAATTACATTATAGAAAATAGAAATGTAATTACATTAAAGAATAGAAAAACTTATATACGTAATAACCGTAGCTTTTTAATATATCGAGTGAGATTTGGCACTCGATACTCTCTGTCCACCAAGTAAGGGACTTGGCGTGAAGTATGTATGTATTTTAAACATAAGTTATAACTATCACAAATCAGTTTATTGGGTTGGGCTGAAAGCATATATTCTGAAAGACTTTCGAGCCTTTTTTTTATTGGCTTGATGTTTTATTAACCGACTCTAAAAAGGACGAGGTTCACAATTCGAATGACTTTTTTGTATGTTTGTTACGCAATAACTCGACCGATTTTAATGGTTCTTTTGTACAAAGATAATTCATAACTCCGAGGTGGTCCCATTTAATATTTATCATTATTCGACAAGAGACAGTCAAAAACTACAAGTAGCATGTTGATAACTCATAAATCTTATAACGCTGAGAACTCATAGCGCGGTTTTTACCCGCGCCTGTGGCGGTTGCGGGCCCTCAGATTCAGTAGAATGTTGATTTATATGCAAAAAGTAAGATTCACATTTCATGACGCGATTTTCATCCGCAGCGCCTGCGGTTGTTTGCGGCTCTCGCCGCAGTTGTCGTCTGCCCGTATAATCGTGCGGGCGACGATCTCCCGCCGCTTCGGCGGATTGCAACCGCGCGTTCGGCGATCGTTTGGCGGGCGACCATTTTTTACTTTTTGTACTGATTATTTAACCCCAACCGCCGGCCAACCCATCATCAACTGCGAAGTTTGGGGGAGATAATTTCAACTGCAGCGGCTGCGGGACCGCAAAAACACCAGTCTATTGAGTTTTGAAATAAAATCGCAAAACCGCGAACGCCGCGGGCGTGAGTAAAAATCACTGCATGAGTGTTGTTTCTTATGTGGGACAAATGGTTCCGAAATTGCTATCATACTAAAAAAGAAATATCAAATCGCGACATGGTACCGAATTAAATAGTTGGGAGTCGCGTTTTGCGGTCCTACTGCGTTTAATTATGTCATATTTTTTTTTGTAAAGAGTAACATAAATAAAATTATAGATAATTAAATAAATAAATTCCGAGAAAAAATCAAATGAATTTATTATTTAGTTAGAATGATAATTGGTTTGATAGAAGAAAGTCGTAGAATAGACGTCGGCTATTGCTACGCGAATATATTATATTCTACAGATATAGTGCTACGACGAGCTACGGCGGCTATTTGTTTGTGTTAAACTAGCTATTGCTTGCGGCTTCGTCCTCGTTTTTACAGGAACCCATAGTGTGATCAGGATTAAAAGTAGCCTCATCTCAGTCTCGGTTTAGCAACCCTTATTACAATAAGTATTGTTTAAAGATAAAGAAAATAAACATAAAAATATACGTTGCAATAAGACAGTCAACTTGCATATGACTCTACTCATGAAAAGTGATAACCGTAGATCCAAAACACCATAGACGTTGTAGGTGCATAGCTGTCACAAAGCAGAGGTTTTATGTCAATTCTGCAAGACCTGGACATGACACTGTCACTATATCAGCAGGAATAGATAAATAGGTGGATCAAAACCCGGACGAGCACACGACACTTTACCAGCAGTGGTTTTGTTGGTAATGACAAATTTGACCTTTGCTTGCCGCTTACAAGCTGCCTGACAAGAAGGTCAAGTCTACGGAGAATAATTATGAGTTAGTGAAAAAGCAAGTGACTCTTTTAACGCTAAAACATAACATTTGTGTCATCAATAAATACCATATTATATTGACTCTTTATTGTACACAACTGATATTAGATACAAAAAATACTTAAAAGTAAAAAGAAAAACAAAGTACAAAAGGCGATCTTATCTCTAATAAAAGAAATTCCAGCCAACCCGTAAAAGGAAAGTACTAAATAAAATAAAATAAGTAGACTTGGTGTACAGATATCCCCTATCCCCTACTGACGTCAGATCAATGTTTAAGATGGACCTTGACCTTAGGTTAAACTAACTTTTGCTCGAGGCCTAACATCCCGGCCTCAGGTTGGCAACGCACCATTACCACTTTCGGTGCCTCTAGGCGGCGTGTATTTCTTACCATCAGGAAATCCGTCTGCTTGCTTGCCTTCCAATATCATAAAAAAACCTATTACTGTATCCTTTCTTTCTTAGGCAGCTCATTTTCTTATTAGTATTCCAATCCCTTAAAACATTCATAAATTAAAAAAATATTATAATCCCTGGACAAGTCACACAAATTGAATCTAAGCCCAAAGTAAGCAAATTATATGCTTGTGTTATGGGTGTTAGTCAACGATTGTTATACATAGATCTACTTAGATGGATACCAGAATAAATTTAATAAACACCCAGACCCGAAAATGCAGACATCTAAAGGTTCATCACACAAATGCCTACCCCTCGCGGTTGGTCGATGTTAGGGGTGTACGCTAGCCATTCGAAATATTTACATCACATATACGTAACGTATATTAACGCCCATATCCTCGAAAACGTAAGCGGAGGCAGAACCGGAGCACCCACGACTATCCGAGGATACTACGTCCCAAAAACGTGATAGGGAGCAAGCCTATCGTCAACCCCTTTATACATAATTTATTTATATCTTAAGCAAGTATAGTAGTTTTTATCCAGAATACTTAATATTAATAATACAGAAACAGTAATAAAAGACTGATAACATAAGGTTTCTTTATATTTCTGTCCGTAGCGAGGTACTTCAAGCGGTACGTGGGTGGGTAAATATAATTTGGCATGTCGCTTTCACTGTTGAAAATTTCGGTGTTAACGTTCTATATTTTCCGCCTACGCAAGAATACCACAGTTTTATAAGAATCACTACAAAGTGAAATAAAAGTTGGTCTTCGCTTCTTATTCCCTATAACTGTTAGGCTTCCAATAAAGTTTCCATTTAACGGTGTTTAGATCATTTCTTACTTTTGGATAGAAAATTTCTGAATGCTTAAGAAAAAAGCATTTTTAAACCCGGGACCTCATGAAACAACTCCGGCCCACTATAGCAGATACCACTATGTTTTAGTGATAATCATAAAAGTTAAATTTCTATAGCCCCCGACAGAACCTAACAACACATCAGTTTCAAACAAAAACTTTCACATCGAAATCAGAGTTATGATGCTAAAGAGAGACTCACATACACAATTACACAGAAACTTTTTTTCCGTTTGGGGCAACCAAAATTATTTCATTATATTAATTTCACCCTTACAAAGTCTAAATAGATCATTTAATAAAAAATAATTAAATTAAATAAATGCAAAATTTGGGTGATTGTGAATGTTAGGTGTTGACCCGGGATTCGAACCCGTGACTTCATGTATTCAAGTCCAACACCTGAACCGCTAGACCACACAGGCAATTTATTTGTAACTAAATATTAATAATCCGCTAGAATTCGCGTCCTATAATGACATATACGATTCCAATTTCCAACTCGCACAATATGGAGATTCAAGAGATTTGGTTAGCTTAGCCTGGTTCTAGATCCTTTTGACGTTCGCCCCATTGGCTGACCATGAAAATCCTATCTTTTCTATCATCACCTACTAATATTTCGGAATTATCGGAAACCTTTTACTATATCAAAACTTGCTGTATAACACAAAACAATGGAAATGAGAAATAGGATGCAATACCTTATAATAACAGAATCTATACTTGCTATCGTCGGCACTTGGTGGAATTCCATTGTATATACACGTTTTTTTTTTGAGATAACACTTGTACTTATCCACTGTATACTTTATTTAACACTTTATGTTACTTTCTAGCCAACCGGTTTCACTTTTTACAGCATCATCAGGCCTACCTATAATACCTATTTGGTTAGATGTTACATCTAACCAAATGGGTATTGAACGTTAAATCAAAAAAAAAAATTATCTTTAGTATCAAAGCCCTAATGATGCTGTAAAAAGTGAAACCGGTTGGCTAGAAAGTATTAGAAAGTGTTAAATAAAGTACATAGTGGATAAGTACAAGTGTTATCTCAAAAAAATCTTATAATAACACCTTTATAAAGTTGTATCCAAGTGCTTTATCTCTAAAAGGAAACACTATTTACTTATAGGTACCTATCATAAAGCACCCTTACACCCCCAATGGCGTTTCTGTGTCAAGTTGCTTCAGTTTCTTAGATGAAAAATGGCCCTTATAACCTATAACTCTTACGTAAACTAGCGTAAGTGCTAATAACAAATTTTACAGAAGTGCCTTTCATAATGTTAAGTCGTTTTTACATGAAACCCAGTCTCAGACCTCCGACTAGTCATAGATGCCCTGGATCGTACCTATCTTGCCTATTTTTTCGGGGATATAAGCGTGAAGATACCCATACTCAGAAACATATATATCCAAGTTAAACATACTTATGCTTCACACTGTCGGGAGTCGAATAAGTCTCGTCACTGATCGGGAAAATTGTTAGTGTTCTATTCCTTTATTTACAAATCGGTTAATTGTGATATTTCAAAAATAATTACATAATTACATACAAAATAATTTACATACAAAAAGTATAACAATTGTTCTTACTTTATATTTCAGCCAGCAGCTACATTCAAGGTAAATGAATCACTCATCTTTCCAGGAATAAATATTAATCCATTTATTAAAATAATCCATTGTATTTCTTAGGGGTTTTGAAAAAGAATCAAATGAGGCTGAGTCTCTTTAGCCGGATCTTCTTAGTATGTTACCGCTATTCCGAACGGGTGGTAGTTTATAACGCTCACAAGTACAACTTGTATGATCCACGTTGTTAATTTGTTTTCTGATTGTTATTTTGATAATACTTGTAAATGTTAAAACTATTTCTTTCACCGACTTTAACTTTGTTAAACATTACACCATTCTATAAAAACTCACAATTATTGTTCATAACTTATTACGTTAGTATTCGGAGGAGACCCTATATTACCTCACCTTAATTCCTTTATCTAAGAAATTTTCACAAGCCAAGCCACACTTGATAGTTATGACCATAATTCACATTTACGCGTGATGTCCACGAGAACGTGAGAAATCCCAGGCTTCCGTCATGATTTATGGCCATCCGAAGCGTCGGCTGCGAAAATAAATCTAACAATATTAATACCTTTCATTACGCACTACGTTTATAAAATTATGATATCTCATTTCTCAAGGTAGGTGAAATTATATTTAGGTATCGATTTATTGGAAGATGAAAGGGATTATCTTTTCTTTATTTATAAGATAGATGGGTTTCAATGGATTCTTTTAATGAATGGATTAATATTTATTCCTGGAAAGATGAGTGATTCATTTACCTTGAATGTAGCTGCTGACTGAAATATTAATTAAAAACAATCGGTTACTCTGCTTAACTGTTTTAAAATATAACAGTTAACCGCATTGTACGTAGAGGAATAGTACACTAATAATTCCACCGATGAGTGACGATACTTGTCCGACTCCCAAGAATGTCAAGAATAAGTTTTTTTTTTATGTGATAAGT
>NJDC01001007.1:269242-290240 GCA_002245475.1 Calephelis virginiensis
TTATTAAAAATATGATGAGTTTTACAAAATGTTCCGTTTACAAGAAAATAATTTTCCAAAGAAATTTGCATACTAAGTTAATTAAGGACCTTTTTGCGGTTTTTATATATTTTTGGTAGGAATTTAATATGAGTCTGATCAATTTATATAACGTTCTAGTAAGTTTTCGCTCCTGTGATTAAGCGGTCCGGCGTCAGACTTGACTTCTTGAAGTTCTGGGTTCGATCCCAGGCCCGGGCAGCATAAAAAATAGAAAAAGTGTATTTTCAATTTTCTTTCACAAATAACGTTGCTCGGGATTGGATATGTGCCCGGTTGGCGATAGGCTTGCAACGTATAACATCGTGGGACTTGGTGTTTTCATCTAGCCATGGGCGCCCTGGTTGTCAGCCTCTTCTAGCGTGAAGATACTTACTTACTTGCTTACATTTTTGTCCCGTGTTGATCTAGGTCTTGTACGTAGAACAAGAAAAAAAAGAGGTAAAAAAGAGGGTATCATTGTCAACAAGATCGCACACGCTGGTGGAAAAGTGGTACGCAGTGACTTGCCAGAGTAGACGTTAACTATTTCTGCCTCCATAATAACCATGTCATGCACCTGTCCGAAGGTTAGCCGGTAAACTAGAGTAGGCCTAATATGCCAGGCACATAAAAGCTACGCACCGTAACATCTATGGTGTCTTTACGGCACGTTTGATTTAAACATAGAGATAGCGTATGCTTGTTCGCTGTCTTATGCAAAAAACACTGATGCGAGTACTATCTCGTCCAATTACGAAATAATATGTGAATTAACGAAACAAATCGCCTCTGTGTTGTTGGACTTGACTGCATGAGGTCCCGGGTTCGAATCCCGGGTCGGGCAACAAAAACAAAATTGGGTTTTTCCAATTTTCTAATAAAAAAAATGTTGCTCAGGATAGGATATGTGCCCGGTTGGCGATAGGCTTGCCACCTACCACATTGTGGGACTTAGTATCTTCGGCTCGTCGTGGGTGCCCTTGTTGTGCCTTCACCATGAATCACGGTCATGATACTGACAAACAGTCAGATAGACATTAAGGCGAGTATATCCTACGTCTTTTGATATTTGAGGGGGTGAAGCAGAGGAGTTGGAAAATGTGTAGTGGGGCGCTTTCGCCGCGCTCATTTCGTTAACTAAATGTGCATGTCAATGGGTGCGTGATCAACGTATAGCGCGTGACCACAGTATAAATTAGCCAGTATACTTAACAAATTTACTACTTTTGTTTATAGTCGTATATGTTTCTTATTTTAGAATTTCTTATATATTTTGTTAATACCAGCTTTTGCCTGCGGCTTGATATTTATAATTAGTCACTTTTGAGCAGCATTTTTTGATTCCATTTATCTCCTGTTTCTTTGCATTCATACAGGTAGTACGGACATTAAGAAATAGGAGGACCTAAAGAGGTGGACAGTGCTACAACTAGGCCATCCATGACTGGCCGAAGACAATGAGTCCCACTAAGTATATACTTATCCTATCCTAGGAAAACCTAATTAAATACAAATGTAGGCAAACTTATATTTGTATTAAATTACTTATGTAATAAAAACGTAGGTAAACTTGCATTTGTGTTTAATTACACCAGCTACCTGCCAGCGAAAATACTGTTAACATCGGCCCAGCCTTTTCCTAGGTTAGCCGGAAGAAACAGACAGACCGACAAACAAACATTGTAAACAAACAGTGTAAAGTACAAACGGTGTATACACTTAGTCGAGTCATAAGTTTTGTTACACAATAAAAACTTTTCAATTAAAAATGCTACCCACAAAAATGTTTCTTAATTTGAATTTAGGATATTTTACGAAAATACGTATTCTTTTTCTAATTTGAGGTATTGTTAAATATGGAGTAGACGTTTAAAGAATACCATGTCGCGGTTATCGCGCTGCATCGATGTGGTTACACACAAACTCAAATTTTCGACGTACTAAAAAATTTGAATTTTACTTGAAAGATTCATTTATCGTAATATCAAACAATATAATGACGACTCAAGTTTGGAAGGCAGAAAAAGAAGCGGTCGTCCTCGCTCTGTTAGGACACCAGCAGTTGTAAAAGCTGTAAAGGCCAAACTTCAAAGGATGTCTATCCACAGGCAGAAACTGTTTGCCCTTCTTTCTATAATATTCGTTGTTTTTTGTTGACTGAAGACTTAGGACAACGAGCTTATCCCAAAAAAACATCACTTGGTTGCACGCCTGATGGACATGAGAATGAAGAGATCTCGCGTTTTGTTGAAGCAGTGCGCAGGAAAAAAACACCGTCAAATTCTTTTTTCAGGCGAAAATCTTTTTACTGTGGAGGAGAGCTACAACAAACAAAATAATGAATATGTGTATTCCGCGTGTACAAAGAGGCTTTTTTCCATCCTCAGTCTTAGTTTGGTTAGGAGTCTTATATTGGGGCTTAACTGAGATACTCACTTATTTTGTACTAGCTCCTACCTGCGGCTTCGCCCGCGTTTTCACAGAAACCCGGTGTGCGATCGGGATTAAAAATAGCCTATATGTTAATCCAGGTCACAATCTATCTGTCTTCCAAATTTCAGATAAATCCGTTCAGCCATTTGAGCGTGAAAGAGTAACAAACATCCATACATACATACTTACAAACTTTCGCATTTATAATATTAATAGGATTAACATAATAAGGCATGTTTTATTCAGTTCATTTTGTAAAATAAATGATTATTCCAAAAACAAACAGGTGATTATTATTTAACAACTAGCTGCTACCTGCGGCTTCGCCCGCGTTTTCACAGAAACCCGGTGTGCGATCGGGATTAAAAATAGCCTATATGTTAATCCAGGTCACAATCTATCTGTCTTCCAAATTTCAGACAAATCCGTTCAGCCATTCGAGCGTGAAAGAGTAACAAACATCCATACATACATACTTACAAACTTTCGCATTTATAATATTAATAGGATAGGATAATGCAATAAAAAGCGGATGTTTTAACATTATAAACAGACACTGCAATTTTATTAATTTGTATAAATTAGATTTTTTCTAAAATAAAAGCAGTATAAGTTACTCCTTATTTAACCAGCCTTAACCAGCTACCTGCTAATGAAAATCCTGTTAATATCGGTCCATTCTGTTCAGCGATTAGCCGGAGCAAAGGACAGACAGAAAAAAACTAAAAAAAACTGGATATATGCCGTATATACTTTCGTATGGATATGGTAAAAAGTGCTTACTTTTTTTGTTTTGTTTAGATCAGAGATTTTTAAAGAATGAAAGTACCCCTTATTTTATTATATAGGTAACGTCTTATTATATCAGTTGACTGCCAGTAAAAATCACACCACCTTCCAGTTTCAAAGATTAGCGGGCGCAAACATACCAACTGACAGAAACACAGACAAAATTGTGAAAAAAAAATGTTATGTTATTGTAGGTACCGCATATACATTCGTATGTATGAAGCAGAAGAAGGATTCGTATGTACAAAAAGCAGGTATTAAAATTACATACAGCAACATCTCCTATTTTATTTATGTGTATGTATAGATGGGAAAAACACATTTTCTTTTTGTTGCTCGATCCGGCCCCTTATAAAGTCATATCCAACACTAGACCGCTAGACCACCGAGGTAAGTTTTTTATCCTGAATTGTAACCCCATGTGGCCGAAATTTCAAAACACATAAAACAAATATTTACTTATACCGTATCAACATACATTACAATTATAACAGCCTTATGATTTTATTTTAACAATTAAGAACTTCCATTTAAAATGTATGTTAATGTAATGAGTCTTTGAGGCATAATGTGAAAACACGAATCACTAAATTATTATTAACAGAATATCTTATATTGTAATACTGATATTGTTTACTGTCTCAATGAAGTATTAACATTATTTATCAACACTAGAAACATTGACATGTCACATTCACATAAACAATGATCATATTTTGATTTCCTTTGAATTAGATCGGTAATCATGAAGTAGAAATAATAACATGTATATATTATGTAAGTAAGTCTCATAGTGTTGAGAAGACAAAACAAGTGTTGAAAAACCACCATAATTTCCAAAAAAGTAATAGTATGGGTTCCAAAATTCCGATAATACTAGTTGCCTAGGTTTGTATTGGTGTAGGCTAATGATGTTGCTTAGTTCAGTTGGTTTCCTAAGAACTGGTAACTCTTCACGATTATCGTCTTTTTTAGTACAATGTCCTTTACAGGCATGCCTCGAACATAACGGGCATCAACGATTTCACGCAAAAGGGCTTTCATAAAAAAATGTGATTTTCTGCTTAATTTCCTTTCTCCAAAATTTGTTGTCTCGTTCAAAATATTCTACGGTAAGTGGATGATTTTCTCCAGACCAAATGGCAAGAATACACGTTTTTCCCTCCAAAACATGCAATTGATCTTGCAGTTGATACCTCTTTGTACCAAGTTTTTTATTCTATTTGAATATTTGTATCTTACAGTTTTTGATATACCTATCTTATAAGCTTTCAGAATCAAAATCAGAAAAAACTTTATTCATGTGAACCACACAAGTAGTACTAGATCGTTGACATTTTTATAAACTACCACCGAATCGGAACTGCGGCCTCAGGCGGCATCCGTCAGGTGTTGCAACAAAAAAGGGCAATTTCGCTTCTATGAAAAGTCCACATGACTGAATGACAATGTTTTCCATTTGTAGCAGTGCCTGTTTTTTGTTTTCATTGTCATGCGCAATAGAAGTTATATATACTTAGTGTCTTCGGCTGGTCGTGGGTGCCTTGGTTGTGCTTCTGCCTACCCCTTCCAGGATATGGACGTGAAGATACTTTCTTTTGACATATTGTGCCAAATGTATTTTCTTATATCCATCCACTCACTACAATCTCTCTATAATAGAGTATTTTTTTCGATGTTCTCTCTATCCTTTTTTAAAGTTTTCAGATACTACTTACCGTACAAAGTCGTCGCATGAAACGTATAATTTGTACTTCAACTATACATATACGAAACTTATTGACCATAATCTATTCAATAACATCTTACAAGCTTACCTACTGACATTTGCTGCTCTGTGGCGCTACAGGTTCTTTACGGGTCATTTCTTCGCGGAAGAATCGTAATGAATCAAAACATTTTTATAATGATTTATTATTACAAAAATGTTTTAATGATTTTAGTGTCATTCTTTTAAAAAAATAATAAACTATAAAAATACACTTTTTAGTTTTATATCAGTTGAATAACGTAGCGACACACGTCCGGTTAGCTATGCGCCTCAGCGGGTCACTGTCTCAGGGTTGCCAAGTCTAGGATTTTGAAAAAGACGTCGGCCAGATCTCAAAATTACGTAGGTTTGGTTAAAGTTACACATGAAAAGTTCGTAAATCTACGTATGTTTTGTAAATACGATTTTAAAAGCTAGATCTTTATGTACGTAACGAATCATTCAATGAAATTTTCATCAATATGAAGATAATATTTTCGGGTAATATTTTCACAACGATTCCATGCTTTTGTATATACTGTAAATTTTTTGTCACTTATCATCCTAATTTTAAAAATTGATATTACTCCAAGTTCTTTCTATTGCTGGAGTACAAGCTCTCCTTTATTCAAAAAAATATTTTTTTATTATTTCGACATTCAAAAAGGTTTTTTTTATTTTATTTTTAATTATGTTTTTATATGCCAACATTTGGCCATTACTGAAATTAAAGTTTGCATTCGATTTAGTTACATAGTATGGCTTAATTTTGTAATTTATAATCATTATAGAATGTCATGTCAGGGTCTTGGTTCAGCGTTAACTGAATACAGACACACTTACACATTACAATTTAATACTTCATATTTGCACTTTAATTGAACTTTGAATTGAACACAAAATGCAACCACAATTGATAAATTTTACTTAATAATATGAGGTACATTAAATTCAGTAATTGTGAAAAATGGCAATAAGGATGCGACCATATTTTTTCTCGTTAATTTTCTAGTGTATAAGCGTGATTGTTTTGTTTGTTTCTTTAGACTGTACGTAATTTATTTTAAATAAAAATTAAAAAAATATAAAGAACTGAAACAAATGTTTTATATAAAGAGTATTATGGTTAGTTTAGACTGTATAGATAAGTTTATTAATATGTTCGATTACACTTATTTTTAATATGTTTTCTCGAAAAGAGCGAAATTAAGAACTACTAAATACTAAATAGCTAATTCGCAAAGTTTGATAAAAATTACGTAACTTTTCAACCGAAGTATGTAGATACGCAGAAACGGCCTTAAATACGTAGATCTACGTAAAAATACGTAGAGTTGGCAACACTGAACTGTCTATCGACGTAGAAATGAATGAAAAGCACTAAAACGCGGAAAGGGTTATTATGAATTCTTGCGAGTTACACTGGAAATTATTTAATTATTTTCATATACGACATTAAATCAAAAATTTTAATTCATCCACATGAAAGATTGATACATCATACACCATTTAAATTAATTTGAATTATATATCTTTAAAGTCGTTTAACAAATAAAGAGCTTGAATTTCAATTTTAGACGTTACTTTGTAATTTTTTTCTATCGAGTACAATAATCATAATCGTGTTATGGAAAGGCATATTATTATAAAAAATATGACCAATATTCACTTTTTTACTGTCTTATCTCGTAAGCTTTAGGCAAAAAATGTTTTAAAAAAGCCTGTTTTAGGACTCAACTCGCCTTAAAATAATGTAAAAACTTGTTCTACTGCCCCTCTTTGTGAAGATCTTAGTATCTAAAATCCTGTCTGATGGTTTGCTATTTTACAAGATAAAAACTGACCTTTTCAAACAAGACAAAGATAAAAACTCTAAGGTCAACGAGTCTTATAAAAATATCCTACTAAGATCGAGACATTTGTGCTATTTTCCTTGCATTTCACGGTCTAATTAAGGAGAAGCCCTCAAAAGAACGGCCCAAGAGTGTGAAAAGCCGTATCAAAGCGACCAACTATTATTATGAAACTTCTGGTAAATTTGTCCTTATTTTCATCGTGATATAGTCTTATTTGGTTTGATTTGGTTTGTTACTGCCAATTCTGAGCCTGTCTCGAGTCCTCAAGTTTATGAAACGGCTTATTTTGATGGAAGGTCGCCGAGACTCAGTTTTCTGCCGAAAATATAAGATTTTTGATTAAATACTGAATATTTATGATTAAAAATACCTAAAATGGTTGAATAGTGGTTTAAATAAAAGTTGACATGATAAGTAGTAAATATTATTTGCTCCGATTAAATTGTTACAGTACTAGCCGACCCGGCGATCTTCGTATCACTTGACTACTTAAAAACTAGTTTTTTTTCTTCGTTTAGAAGGTTCAAACTCCTGGCGATAACTGACACAAGAAAATAAACCTACATATATTTACGAGGCTGACAGAGGCACAACCAGGGCGCCCATGGCTAGACGAAGACACCAAGTCCCACGATGTTATACTTTGCAAGCCTGTCGCCAACCAGGCACATATCCAATCCCGAGCAACGTTATTTGTATTAGAAAATTGAAAATACACTTTTTCTATTTTTTTGTTGCCCGAGCCTGGGATCGAACCCAGAACTTCAAGAAGTCAAGTCCGATGATGAACCGCTAAATCACAGGAGCGAAAACTTACTAGAATGTAATATAAATTGATCAGACTCATATTAAATTCCTACCAAAAATATATAAAAACCGCAAAAAGGTCCTTAATTAACTTAATATGCAAATATCTTTGGAAAATTATTTTCTTGTAAACGGAACATTTTGTAAAACTCATCATATTTTTAATAAAGTAACGATAAAATTTGGTTTCAATAAAATATATCAACTGCCACTGAAGAATTATTATCAAAATATTCTTGTATTAAATATATATATCCACGCATATAAAACTGACTGGCCGAAATGTATATATCTACGCGCGTAACTTCCTAACGACTGAACTGATTTGGCTTTTTTTGGATTTAAATTATTTTTGGATTAGCGGCCCGCCCCGGCTTTGCAAGGGCTTAAAATAAACATATGAACTATCCTCTTCAATCGCTTTATCTATTTAAAAAAACCGCATCAAAATTTGTTGAGTAGTTTTAAAGATTTAAATATACAAAGGGATATAAAGACAGAGAAAGTTTACCTATGGTTTGACTTTGTTATAAATCTTCTATGAATGTGAAGTATAAGGAATGTTCAAAAGATGAGAAAATGGGGAGAGCTGCGGGTGACCTAGGAAAACATCATTTTAATTTTCTTCATACAAACTATATGGGTGGAATAAAGTTCGCCGGGTTAGCTGGTGAACATATGAGTATATTTTTTAGATAGTGTTTTATGATACAAGAAATAATATTTTAAAGGTAATGATTACATCGATGAATAGCTATAAATATGTACAAAACAAAATAGAAAGTTCTATTTCATCTTATTCTTTTATAAATAATTATGGCTTTCGATCGTTTTTCACGACTACTTTGCCAATATCAAGTTAGTTAATTCTTATACAATATACAATCATAGTCACTATGTACAAAGTCATGTCAGGTCTCAGTGTCAGTCAGTGTCTTGAGTAAAGCGGTGGCCTCGTTACTCAAGATCATCTAGTGAGATTTGACGGCAGCGAGAAAATAGACGACACACTAATTTCTTCATGATTATTTCATGTGTGCATTTTCACTGATCAAAATTAATCTAATTCCTACCTAAATTAACCAATTAAATAAATATAAACACGAAATTCAATAATAATGAAATATTACGACAACTTTCATTCGCGATGGCGTCAAAACTCCAGGTACCTACTTATTTTCATAAAAGATTCTTAATTCGTGTTTATTAATTAGTTAATTTCCCCCTTTCTCGGGCCGGCTAGGACCTTTGGGCCATGCTGCCATGTCTTCCGTATTAATTAGTTCTTATTAACAGTCATAAGTCACTATATACAAAGTTACGTCAGGGTCTTATTACATACAACAAAAATACACGATACACTAGTTTCTTCATAAATATTTTACTTGTGCACTTTATCTGAACAAAATTAAACTAATTCCCACGTAAATTGACAAATTTTACTCATAATTTAGACAAAATTCAATAATTACGAAAAAAATATGACCATCTTCTTTCACGATTGTGTCAAACCTATAGTCCGGTGAAGTTGTAAAAAACTCGCGGTTAGCAACATATTAGCCATTTAAGAAAAATGGCGCCAAACCGATTCTCAATTCAAATTCAGAAAAAAATTTGTGAACAGCATTTTTAATTAAAAAGTTTTTATTGTGTGACAGAACTTATGTCCCGACTACTTAGCCGGCTTAATATATTTATATTGGCTGTATTTGAATTTGTAAAAAAACATCATCATTTGTTTTAAACAAATACTGAAGTCTAGGTTTGTCATATTTCAAAAATAGTGAGAAAGTAGGTACATGTGCCAAACCAAAAACTCAATATTTACAAAAATAACATTTATTGCATCCATCCATCCATGTTCCATTGCAGAAATCTTGGTTGCTGAGGAGTTTGTTTCGCCATTTCTTCTCCTGTCTGGCTAAGTTTGGAAAATGCTGTGAAAGAATATAGGTTGTGAATTGTCGATAGCGTTAGATTTAATTAAATTCTAAAAATTATTTATTTCAATGATAATTAATCACGTTATAAATAGAAAAAACAATGTTGTAAATAATAGTTAAATAATTAATTTTATGTTCAACTTTTTACATATTCGTACACCACAAGTTGGTAGAATACTGATGTTGAAATGCCTAAATAATTTTGTAACATCTTTTTAACCCTTATATTCCGCAAAAAAATATTTTTCCTTTTTTTGCCCCATTTCGCGTTGTACTTTTATTATTGTGTTGTTTATTTTCAGTGTTTATTATCTTATTAAACAAATACCGGATGATTGTAAGGAAAATGAAAGAAAAACTATTATTTATATATATAATCCAATATCAAGCCAACAAAAGCCAACAAAAAGAAAATTGGATTTTTCCAATTTTCTAATAAAAAAAATGTTGGTCGGGATTGGAAATGTGCCCGGTTGGCGATAGGCTTGCCATCTATCACATTGTGGGACTTAGAGTCTTCGGCTAGTCGTGGGTGCCTTGGTTGTACCTCTGCTACCTCTTCGGGGATATGGGCGTGAAGATATATATATGTAGATGTGTATAAGTTTCAAAGTTAAGTATATGAATAAACTCCTACTTATTGAACACGTAATTAAAACAAAAAGAATGTTTAAGGGCTTAGAAATTTGATTTAAATATTTCATTAAACGATCTAATACCGTTTTAGCCTTAAAAGCCAGTACGTTTTATTAAAGAAAAACAAAGCGAATAATAAAAGCATTCCAAGGGACCTTTCACGTGTAAGCTACAGTGGATTAAGCTAATTGAGACCCGTTTTTAAAAGCTGTAGGCACATGTTGAAGGTTATTAAGTTCTAGATAAGTATATAGATAAGTATATAGTAACTCATGTTTATCTGTCATTTTAATTTATAAAATGAAATTAAAATTATTTACTTTTTTGCGGAGTATGTGACTTTAAAATGTGTTATAATTATTTTAAGCATACCAACATATGTGGTGAGCAAATTTTTTTTATGTTATAGGAAGGCAAACAAGCAGACGGATTTCCTGATGGTAAGAAATTCACGCCGCCTAGAGACACCAAAGACGGTAATGGTGCGTTGCCAACTTGAGGTTCGGATATAAATAAATAAATAAATTTACCGGCTACCTTACCCTCCGAACTGGAACACGTCATGACGTTATAGCTGCAGGAATAGATAAGGCGGTGGTACCAATCCGGGCGAGTCGCTGCGAAACTCTACCACCTAGTCAGATGTCACGGTGCTAGTGATGATAAGCCTATGCTCGCCTTTTACAACCAGCCTGGCAAGAAAGGCAGATGGTCTATTCTAAAAATTATTATTATTACAAGGTTACTTATGAATTTTAAACAATTTTGACTGTGCACCTCATGCTGTGTTATCATTTGTCATTTTTATTTCTCATTTATGTTTTTTTATTCATTTATTATTTTTTTATGTAGATAAAAGGTCGGTTTGATAACGGTTACAAAGATGCTGTCGCTACTGAGCGCTTACGGTGGATGCGGGGCGCCGAACGTGCCAGCGGAAGAGGGGTCGCATTCTGGCGGAGTGCTCAGTAGATTTGTACGAGTTATACCTACCGCAAACTACCGTTCTCAAACCTAGCCAGTGAGGAAAAAAAAGGCAAACAAACTCCCCTACAACAACTACTATATTCGCACAATAGGCCCTTCATCTGAAAAAACACAACACTTTGCGGATAATTTTTTGACCTTTCCTTCTTCCTTCAAGAAAAGAGCGTACCTACTCGTTTCTTAAAGGTCGGCAACGCATCTGGAATACTCTTGGTGTAGCGGATGTCCGTGGGCGGAGCTGATCATTTTCCATCAGGTCTCGTTTGGCACCTCCTTTATAAAAAAAAATATTGTCTTAGATGATTTGTGTTGAAAAATTCTAACAAAATAACTTACTACACTAAATAAGGTCAGATCTGAAATAAGGTAAGAAGAGCTGTTGCTCCATTAGGCTTCAAGTTGCAAGGGAAATTAGAAATTGCGCAATTAGCCCAATTTAATATGTCAACTAAGACTACAACGATATATTACAGGTCAAAGGGCGTAGAAATATAATCTCGCTGACCTTGAAAGGCTAGTGCCGGCCCTGTCGTTAAACCACAATTTATTCTGACTCACTTAGCCGTCCTGGCGTAAATGAATATTAAGCATTCATCCATTCGTCTAATCAAACTTTGACTTATTAATTAAACCACTAACGAGTTTGTTGTGAAATTTCCACAAAATATGCGAATCCCACCACGCGTAAAGTTTGCGGTAACGATATTCACCGAGACGAAAACCATTATAATAATGTAATGAAAATATACCGCTGAAATATGTATTATTTTTCGTTTTGTGTTCAGGGATATGAAAAATTATGACAAATGAATAGAATTCACGACCTTTATATCCGACTTTACAAAAAATCGTGTAAATTGTTCCAGTGTTGTACAATTCGTATTTGATTTGATAAGATATTAAATTTTAAATATAATGCGATTGTGACGGTCAAATTGTGGTGTCAAGAGCCTCCGGAACCGACCTTCACGCCTATATCCCCGAATAGGTAGCCTGAGGCACAAACAGGGCATACATCTAATCCCAAGCAACATTATTATTGTCAGAAAAACCTATTTTCTTCTTGTTGCCCGACCCGGGACCTCATGAAGTCAAGTCCAACTTTATATGTTGCGGTGTATGGACCGCTGGACCATAGTGGCCTATTTGTACGAAAAGTTTAATAACGAATGTGGGGGGGAAGTCAGACAAGTCTGTCAGGATCTTGAGATTTGGCTCTTGATACTATCTATCTATAGTCAAGGACTTGGCGTAAAGATATCTTTAATAATTCATTATTGTACACAAGTGAAATAACACAAAATAAATAGCAATTTTAGGAAAAAAATTACAATAGGCTAGCTTATCTCGTGAAGAGATTTCTTACAGCTAACCCCAGAAAGAAAATTAGAACATAATTTCAAATTTGTATATATGTAAAATATAACAGTTTTATAAATACAGACTAAACGAAACGAAATTGTTACTAGACTCTGCTATCATTAGAAGGAACAAAACAAAAGCCACATCAAATGCAATAATAATTCAAAACCAAATTGTTTCCACCACTGACATCAAATATAATAAATATTATTTCACCGCTATTCCAAATGGACGATTAATTATATTTGTTTTAGCTGTAATGATGATTTATTTTCTTCGTTTCTTCGTACTGCGGCGGTGCCAATTAGTGGAGAATAATTGGCATCTTTAATTTTCATTCGATATTTTGTGAGGATACTTATTTTGAAATTTATTTGGCAACGATGAGGTATATTTTATCTTTAATAAACATATTCTTACGGCATCGTAAACGTCTAAACAAAGAATTAAATTAATTTGAACGTTTTTAAATACAATTTTGGTATAAGTTTTTGTCTATTTGTTTATAAACTTATCTTTTAATATTAAACACGTTTTAATATGTTTGTTTAGGAAGCACTGTTGGAGACTAAAGCAAGAACCACTAAAAATCAAAATATTTATCCGGACAAAACATTTACGTAATGTAGCTATAACAAATTCTGTTGCGTCAGCTTTCACAGAAAAAAGAAACCGGTCCGTTTGTCCAGAAGTTATGGTGCCACAGATACACATATACACTCACACATTTGCACATAGACACGTCAAATTACAACATCCCTGTTTTTCTGTCGGGGGTTAAACAATAATAGGTAACCGCTTCTATGGTCGGATTGTTGTCGTCCACGCGTAACGCCACCGAACAACAATGATGCTCGGTTTCGATTTCCGACAGTAGCGGGTATATTTTGTATGATGAACATTTTATGATCTGTATTTTAGGGTTAAGTTTTTATAAAATTTATTCCAGTTTCTGTCTCAGTATCTCTATGTATTAGTATTATGAATATCACAAGCATATAATTTACTCTGCTATATCAAATGGCTAAAACCTTGCCTACCCTCAATTTGGTTTGCTTTACTCGGATTTCAATTAATAAGAAATGATCGTATTGGCAGAGGTGGTGGTGGAGTAGCGATTTATTTACGAGCATGTTTTTCTTTTAATATTATTAGTACGTTGCCTCATCCTCCTTCTATTGACTCTGCTCAGCATATTGCTTGAAATTCACCTGTCACAGACAAAATTATTATTAGGAGTATTTTATAGTCCATCATCACAAGTTAACTTTTTCCGTCTTTCGAAGAGCTTCTTGATACCTTCCTATTCGCATAATGTTATCATGGGTGACTTCAATACCTGTTTGCTTAAGGTAAATTCCCGTGCCAATAAGCTAAACACATTATTGAATCATGTAACCTACATCTACTTTCTCTTAACGCCGCGAATTTTGTTCCTAACTCTTTGTCATCCGCTGAATGTATAGCCAAGTTTGGACAGTGTGCAGCTGATATTTTTTCTAACCATCATTTAATTTTCTTGTCATAGAAACTACGCGTATGTCGTAGTATGATAATTCCTATTTTAGATATAATTGCTCCCTCTATAACTGAAATATTAAATTCATCAATAGCTTCTGGAATATTTCCTGATATTTGGAAGGAGGCCTTTGTGACTACTTTACCTAAAAAGACCAAACCTGAACACTTTTCTGACTTTCGGCCCATTTCTATTTTACCATTTATGTCAAAAGTTCTTGAGCGTCTTGTCTACAATCAAATTAGCCTACATTTTCATAAAAATAACCTTTATAGTCCTTTACGATCCGGTTTCTTACTATCCATGAGTAAGTTTCTTACTATCCATTGCACGACTACTGCTTTGGTTAAGATAACTGATATTCATCGTAAAAAAACTTATTATTCTTACCTTGTTAGATTGTAGTAATGCTTTTAACACAGTAGACCATGATATAATGTTCAGTCTTTTAAGGTCAATTAATTTATCTCCTGTAGAAATTTATTGGTTTCGCAGTTATCTGCAAGGCAGAGAATTCGATATCCAGATTTATACTATGATTTGTTAGATATAGTAACTGGCGTACCTCAGGGTGGTGTTCTGTCTCCTTTTGTGTTCATTTTTACTAGCTCCATTACTTGTCATGTTTTGTCTCTCCACCATATGTATGCAGATGACCTTCAAATTTACTCTCATGCTGCTTTGGAAGATTTGCATTCTGCTATTGGCAATACCAATTCAGATTTTGCTTCTATTTGTAAGAGGAGTACAAATTAGGGCCTTAAAATTAATCCGAATAAGTCACAAACTATAATAATTGGTAGTAGTAAGCTTATTTCACGCATTGATTGGAATTCGTTGCCATCAATTAAGATCAAAGGAGAGTCTATACCTTTTTCTAAAAATGTCAAAAATTTGGGTATCTATCTTGACAATACATTATCTTGGGATTTTCAAATGAAAGAAATCTGTAGAAAGTTATACCCTTCCTGGAGCTCTATGAAACGCCTGAAGAATATCTTGCCCATACTAACTAAAATTGCTCTTGCAGAGTCATTACTTCTCCCTTTGTTGAATTATGCTGTCTTGAGCTTTATTGATATTAGAAAGGATCAATTAAATAAACTGGAACGTTTACAGAATATCTGTATCAGATTCATATTTGGTTTGCGTAAGTATGATCATGTGTCAAAATTTCGATTGCAGTTAATGTGGCTTCCTATTGAACTTCGACGTAATGCTCATGTTCTCTCTCTGTTATACTGTGTCCTGTTTGACCTTAAATCCCCAAGTTACTTAAAAGATACTTTCCATTTTTTAAAGTAAGATGTTAAAGAATTACGTTCTGCTCAAAATCTGTGTTTGCGTATCCCTCAACATCACACAAATTTCTACGGGCGCTCTTTTTCTGTGAAGGCTGTTAAGTTAGGGAATAGTTTGCCAACGAATATAAGACTCGCACAAACTTTGACTACTTTTAAAACTTTAGTAAAAGTACACTATTTGAAAAGCCAAACTTGTGTTTATGATAATTGATGTGGTATTTACTTCCATTTAAATTTTGTAATATTGTTATGTCTTAATTTGAAATAGTGTATCTTGTTTATTATAGTTTTACATTTACATTATTTTTGTTTTTGTTTTTCTCCTTATTGTTATTTTAAATATTTTAATCTTTTGTTATAGTTTTTGAATGTTTAATCTCTTTCGTATTTTTATTTTAGCAAACTCTACTAGAACTCATTTGGTAGATACTCAGAATTGTGTATCTATAGGACATAACTACCCGCGTTAACGGGTTAGAAAGGAAATAAAAATTTCGCCACGGGACTTGAATCCTCAGTAGCTCAATTGGTTAGAGCATTCGTTGGCTTGAGACGAAAGGTTACAGGTTCAAATCCTGTCTGGGGCGAAATTTTTTCTTTCTTTAAAATTTATAGAAAGTTTAATCTCTTTACCTACTGAACCTATGTTTATGTAATCTCCTCAGACAAAAAGGCTGTCTGATAGAGATCGCTTTGTTTGGCGATAAGACCGCCTTTTGTGTACTACAAACTATAATAATATGCTCTTGTTAATACTTATTTGTTCCATTTTGTAATAAGTTTAATTGTGCACGATAAAGAGTTCATTCATTTATTCATTCATTCAAATTGTGTAATTAGTAGATACTTGTTTATAAAAAAAACCAATTGTTTTCGCTGACCTTATGCCAAAATGTAATAAATTATATAGTTTTCTTGCGATTTAAATAACATTCGTTTTTATTCTAACAAATTTTTTATTCGTTAAGTAGATTTTGGTACCACGGCTTTGCATATTCCTGCCCCCATAACGTCATTACGTGTTCCAGTTTGGAGGGTAAGGTAGCCGGTAAACTTACTTTTGCTCGAGGTCTAACATCCCGGCCTCAGGTTGGCAACGCACCATTAACGCCTTTGATGTCTCTAGGCGGCGCGAATTTCTTACCATCAGGAAATCCGTCTGCATGTTTGCCTTCCAATATCATAAGAAAAAGATTGTAATTGATTTAACGACAACGCCCTGTGACCATTTTAATAAACAATCACCATTACCTTATTTATTTTATTCAACATTAACAAAAATATAATATGTGGTCAAGCGGCCCACCGTCGGACTTGAGTTTTTGAGGTCCCAGTTCGATCCCCGGATCGAATGGCTAAAAAAAATAGAAAATGTATATATTTAATTTTCTAATAAAAACAGCATTGCCCGGGTTTGTATATGTGCCCGGTTGGCGATATATTGGGGATTGGCGATAAGCACCATCACATTGTGGGACTTAGCGTATTTGGCTATTCGTGGATTCCCTGGTTGTGCCTCTGCCTACATCTTTGAGTATGTAGGGGTTAAGATACTTTATATAAACAAATAAGATAGGTTTTGAAACTTTGACATATTTTTTTAATTTTTGAATGCATGTCGCTTCCTTTGCGTATCAGAAAACTTCTAGGTACTTAACAAATTTTACTTAATCAATAAGGATAATCTTGAACATGTTATGTATACAGTACTTGTTTCCCTAATTAGTTTTTACAAATTCAGAATTATTACAGCAGTCTAAAGTAAGACAAAAACCACAATAAAAAAAACAACATTTCGAAAACTAATTGTTTTCACTGACATTAAATCTGAATGTAAAAAATATTATTATTTCACTGCTATTGCAAATAGACAATTAATTATATTTGCTTTAGCTGTAACAATGATTTATTTCCTTCATTTCTTCGTGTTACGGCGATGCCGGTTATTGGAGAATAATTGGCACCTTCAATTTTGATTGGATATTTTGTGAGGACACTAATGTTAAGTTTATTTGACAACAACGTGGTATATGTTTTAATTGTTTCTAATGGCGTCTCAATTATAAACGTGTACCTGAACATATAAATAAAATAAAATAAATATCCCTAGACAAATCACACAAATTGAACCTAACACCAAAGTAAGCAAATTAAATGCTTGTGTTATGGGTATTAGTCAACGATTCTAATACATAGAAATACTTAAATAGATACCAGAATATATTTAATAAACACCCAGGCCCAGAAATGCAGACATCTAAATGTTCATCACATCCTACCCCCGTCGGGAATCGAACCCGAGCCACACGGTTGGTCGATGTAGTTAGACGTGCACGCTAGCCACTCGACCCACGAGCCGGTCATATGGAATCTTTTAATTTACAGAAAACTATTTAGGCGCAACTTAGATGACTTTAGTTCATTTTTAGGGTTCCATACCCAAAAGGTAAAAACGAAACCCTATTACTAAGCCTCCGCTGTCTGGCTGTCTGATTCCAGGCTGTATCTCATAAACCGTGATAGCTAGAAATCTGAAATTTTCACAAATGATGTATTTCCGTTGCCGCTATAACAGCAAATACCAAAAATTATAAATGAAATAAAAAAAATGAATATGAAGGGACTCCTCATACAATAAGTGTTATGTTCTGTATGTTTTTTTTTTCGTTTTTTTTATCAATTTTAAAAATTGTAACAGGTAGACGGTTTAAATTTTCACAGAATATTTACTTGTATATTACCTTTTAAAATAAATAATGAATTAATACACTCTGTGGTCTAGAGGTCCGGGTGTTGGACTTGACTGCATGAGGTCCTGGTTTCGAATCCCGGGTCGGTTGGGTCTAATAAAAAAAAACGTTGGTCGGGATTGGAAATATGCCTGGTTGGCGATAGGCTTGCCACCTGTTACATTGTGGGACTTAGTGTCTTCGGCTAGTCGTGGGTGACTTGGTTGTATCTCTGCCTACCTCTTCGGGTATATGGGCGTGAAGATACTTTAATAAAGTAAATGTTAAAGGGGGGCTCCAAAACAACAAACGCAATTTTTATACGATCTTAGTGAACAGGTAGAAACTTGAATATTTGAAAGTAAATATTTAGAAATACTTTAACTATAAAAATAAATACCTGATCTAATACATAAAAACTCACAATTCAACGATAATTTTAACTCGCACTTGGCCAGTTTTTTATGTTACAGGGTGTCGAAAAAGCAGACATCTCTGCTAACAGTAGGAACCGTCGCCGTCTTTTTTTCAACACCTGCAATTCAATGTATTTATATCAAATCATCTAAAGAATACGGTACTAAAATATATCCCTACAACTCAAGGGAAACCACTTAATAAATGTAATGAATCAATTAAATATTTCAGCAGTGTATTTTAATATAGTGAACGAATTTTAGTTATTCATTTACTACTACAAAGCTACATTTTGAAAAATAAATGTAAGCTCTGCCTCGCTTGTCTCGGTAGTCGAACGGTCCAGGTGTTCGACTTGACTGCATGAGCTCCTGGTTTCAATCCATTTTTTTAACAAAAAGAAACGTTGCTCGGGATTGGATATGTGTCTGTTTATTGAAAATTGACTTCAAGATATTTGAAAGTCTTCGGTAAGAGCTTGAGCTTACTTAAGCTTAGAATCAAACAAGCTCTATAACAGAGTGTAAATATTCCAAGACATCTAAGCACATCATACATTGTCAGCCAAAGTAACTTGTAGAACACAAACAAGGTGATGTTGACGTTAAACAATGTGATGGAACGCTGCATCTTTAAGGTAATTTTATAAAACATCGACGGTTTCTTCAACAAAAATATTTGTATGCAATACAATAAAATCGCCTGTATGATCGAGCGGTCCAGGTGTTGGACTTGATATTTGGAGGACTTGGGTTCGATACCTGGGTCGGGCAACAAATAAAAAATGTGTTTTTCCAATTTTCTAATAAAAAAGTGGTGCTTGGGATTAGTTACGTTTCCGGTTGGAGATAGGATTAGTAGTAGCAGTTTAGAACCTAAATAATTCCTTAGATAAATAGGGGTGGAGTATTGTGCAATAGCTCTCCTGGATAAGTTAATATCTTCGTACTATACATATTGTGACAATATAAGTGTTCTTTGCTGGAGGGTTGGGTAACCGATATATAATAACTGCAATAAGACAGCCATAAAGCGGTAGCATCGTTGGTGTCTACAGGCAACGATGTTCTCATATTATCAGAAGAGCCGGTTGCTTGTTCGCGAACTTATAGATAAGATATAAGATAAAATTAACCAACTTCTATTCGGCCTTTATGCAGCTGATAACCGAATGGAAGATCATTTATAACAAATACAGTATATAAAAAATATATAAAATGGGTTGATTGGAAAACCCTTCGCACATAATTTTTAATTATTAAAATATTTTTTATTATTACGATTTCTTTTACAAACAAGCCTATATCAAATTTTCTGCTATAAAATAGCGATATGTTTTTTTACATTATCCAATATGGATAAAGTTACCGGTATCTACATACCTGTTTATACATGGCAACCCAGAATTTTGTCGAGGTAAATAACGTTTGCATATTATAATTTAAGTTAACATGAAATTTTCTTATTATCTTGTTCAGTCCAGAATTTTTTAGGAGATCCAATTTCAATAAAATTTCTGATATACTTATTTATTACATAATGTTTCATTATATTATCAGCTCGGTGTAGGTTGGTGCAGGTTCAGATCTGAGACCACAAATGTTAATCTAATAAGAGTAAGTATTCCTATAATCATTTACTACCTACATACATATATATCTTCACGCCAAGTCCTTTTCGTGGTAGGCAGAGAGTATTAAGTAGCAATCCTTACGATTCTGGCAGACCTGCCTGGCTTCAGTCATTACCATTTTCATACAACATGCCGGTTCTGGAGACTCTTGACACCACCTTCGGATAACTCGCAAGTGATTTGACCGTGAAATGTCAACCTAGGTCTCCTCGGGTACCTAAATCCATCCATATTCGTGTTGTAAATCTGATTTGTCAATCTTTCATCTTTCTACATGCACGAACATGCCCTTTCTCATTTCAACAACAACACCTTTTTTTAATCCTACTCTTTTTCGGTTTTCACTGTTGCGAATGCGATCGGCGAGCATAACACCGCAGATTTTCCATAGAGCTCTCTTTTTGACAGTATTTATCCTACTGTTACGCTTCGAATAAGCACAGAATTATGCAGAGCGAGTCTAGCACTTTGCTTTAAAACCTCGCTTTGAAATAGGTTACTCAGTGCTCCATTCATACTATTCCCTGCGCACATTCTCCTTTCTACGTGGTGTACCTTCCATCCCTGCTAAAAGCACAACCAATACTTACAATTTCATTCATTTGCTCTAGCACTACATCGTCAACTAAAACTCTTACATCATTCACTATTTATTCATTTATTTATTTAATAATTTATTGGACACAAAACCGTTATGAAAAAAAGGGCATATGAAACATTACAAAAAACGCAAGCTTATCTCTAAAACAGATTCCTTCCAGTATAATCAAATCACTCAGAAAGCTTAAAAAATGTAGAATATTCGGTACAAA
>NJDC01001007.1:305095-342330 GCA_002245475.1 Calephelis virginiensis
CATATTCAATATGATCTCTAATACACTAAATCTTTCTATATGTATATATAACTTCTGAATCATTTTGGCTGAAAATTTACGGGGAAGTAGCTTAGAACCAGGAGACTGACAAAAAATACTTTTTATCTCATTCGCCTATAGGGATACCAGAAAAATCATTTTTTAAATTTTCCACACAAAACTGAACGAACTTCTTCAACTTGCAACAGCCAGATGCCGAGATATACAGATAACTATATAGTTGAGTTATATAGTTGAGTCTATATATCTATGTAGTACTTATTATTTTTGATATTTTCCATCGTCGGCGCTTGGTAAAACTTCCAAATATTCATATTTTTAAAGAAAGAAACACTTGTACTGTTTTACTTATCACTTATAATTTAACAGATTTAGATACCTTTTATCTCGTTTTTTTAATAGTTTCCCTATCTTTCAACATAGGGTCTTTTTTATTATATTTACTTTTTCATACCAGTTCTCGCTTGTTCTCTTCTCGTACTTCTATGCTACATACTGGTTCTTTCTTTCATGCTTTTATTCATACTGTAATGGGTGGGAACTTCAAACTTAACTTCAAACTTATTTATTTTGTAAAAATAGGGTGACATATGATGTTACAAAAAATACATTCCCAACTATGCTGACTACAGATATGTCTATTTTATTTTATTTATTTAGGTCGAGGAAAATTATTTTACACCATCTTCTGTAATTAATTCTGTTGTAGTTCTTCTTTTCTCTCTCTTACTTTTTACAGTTCATTATCTGAGCTTCCGTTTACTAACTTATTTCTATATCAAACAATACTATTCTATATTTTGTAAAAACTATTTTTTATGGCTGATACAATAATATTATGTTCAGCACATGTTTATTTTCTATTTGTAATTGTTACTTTATATGCAATTTTGGTCCAATACTCTATTATTTTGTTCTGTTTATCTTTCTCTAGTACAACTTCATTTACATTACTTTCGTTTATGTGTATGCCTATCGCTTGTTCTAGTTCATCTTTGCTTTTCGCGTTCTGGGAACAATTAAACAATATGTGCGCTACCGTTTCGCAGATCTCACTATCACAGATGCAGTTTGAATACTCTTTGCATTTAAAGCGGCAAAGATATTCACCGACACCGCCGTGACCAGTTAGGACTTGGGTAAGAATATTTGTAGGTGTTACCTTCTTAATGAACCCGTATGCCTTAATGGCATCTGGTAGAAACATTTTGGTAGTCAGCGCAGTACCTTACACCTGATACCTCCTGTTCCATTCTTCAAGCGTCTCCTTACGGATCTGACGCTTGACTAATGAGACAGGGCAGTCCTCATAGTCAGGTCTCCTCTTCAGGTTTAGGGCTGCTTCCTTGGCCAGAACGTCAGCGCGTTCGTTTCCCGGGAGTCCGGCATGTGCCCTAACCTTGAACAGTGAGACCGACTTGCCCTGGTTGATGGACTCCGATATGTCGTTTCTAATTTTGACCGCCAGTGGGTGCGTAGTGGGTCACTGTTTCCAGCGAGGACTGCGAATCACTGAAGATGCCAAATGTATATTACATTGGGCTTTGAATATTGCTAGTAGTTCGGCTTGGTAGACGGTACTGTACGACGGCAGTTTGAGTTTGGTCAACTTTGTCTCGGCTTCTCCTTTCCATATAGAAAGGGCTGCCCCGACTTTCTCATCGATCTTACTGCCGTCGGTGTACAGTTTGACTTCTTACTTGATCCATGTTTACCAGGCTTGAGAACTGCATCGTTATATTCTTCGCCGAATGTAGAAGATTCCAATTTAGGACCATGCGCTCAACTCCCCTGTCTTTAGGTTCGAATCGGGCTAACACCCTTTTGATCTGATACAGGGACGCATGTTTATGTATCCTTAGATCCAGGTGTAGCAGCCCGGTCAGTAGCAATGCAGAGTTTAGTCAGGTGGTCCTGTAAGCACCACATATTATCCGGGCGAAACTACGTAAGGCAGCGTTTAAGTTCTTTTTGAAACCCAACTTTTTGGCGAAAGGTGCCCATGCGCTGGCGGTGTATAACACTATGGGCTCAATGACGGCTACGTAAATTTTTCTCACAATTTAGGGATTTAAGCCCCAACTGAGCTTTGCGGTTTGAGCTAAGCGTTTATAAATGCCTATTGCCTACCTGCAAGTGTTTTCAACATGCTCGTTGAAGGTTAATTTGCTGTCTATAGTAAGACCCAGTACCTGGATTTTGACGGTAAGTTTGATTTCATCCCCGCCCATGCTCATACGAGGAGCGTTAAACTTAAGCCTCCTCGTAATCACCATGGCCTTCGTTTTATAAGATGCAAACTTCAGCTTATTTCTGACGCCCCACTCCCGAAAACGTGCGAGGATGGGATGCACCTTGCTCTGTATTTCGAGCGCTGTGTCTCCATCGATGACGAGAACCACGTCGTCCGCGAAGGTCTGCATGTGTGTCTCCTTTTCTAGACAGCGAAGAAGCGGGTCGAGAAGGACGTTCCACAGGATAGGTCCACCGATTGTCCCCTGGACGCAGCCCTTGTTTGTGACTCTATCAGCCTCCTCACCACCGTATCTCAGCTTTACTTTTCTGTCTGACAAGTAGCTGTCGATGATACGCCTTATGTTAATGGGACATCCTTCCTCAACAAGTCTTACGCGTATCATAGGCCACCATGCGTTATCGAAAGCTCCCTCTATATCAAGTGATTTTATTACCGTGATCTTTTTTGTTCCAATTTTTGTTTGACGCATTTCACTAGTGTATAGAGGGAGTCTTCGGTTCCGGTCTGCGGCCTAAGCTCGTACTGATTTGGACTGAGCCTAGGGAGGATGTACCAATTCAGTCTGTTAATCATCATCTTCTCCAAGATTTTTCCCATCAGTGGTAACAATCCGATTGGCCTATAGCTTTTTGCATCTATATAATTTTCCTTGCCTGGTTATTTGAGGACAACTATGGTTGCCTCCTTCCAGAGCTTTGGGAAATGAAATAGCTGTAAGCATTTGTTTGCCACTGATAGGAAGATTCCCGGATTATGATTGATGACGTTTGGACAAATTTCGGTCGTTAGTCCGTGTTCCCCGGGGGCCTTTTTGGGGCGGAAGCTCAGTGTTGATGTTTCGACTTCTTTAAGAGTAAATATTGGGTCATAGGTTTCACTAGTACAATTTTTATTTGCTAGGTCCGCCTTATTTCTGACATTTCGATGCTCTGAGTCTTCATCCTCAAGTCCTCCGGGTAGAACGTTGTAGCTAGATGTTCGGCCAACTGCGCCATGGTAAGTGTTGCCCTTTGTGCAACAAGTGGCACGTCTTCCTGTCTCCTGGTGGTCCTTCTTATCACCCGGTAAATCCTCTCCTACATTCCTTCCATGTCTTGTCTTCCACAAAACTCTTTCCAACTGCTCATTTGAGCCTCTTTTATTTCATTCTCGTACTTTTATTTTTCTTTCAGATACGCTTCTACAGTCTTCGGTCTTAGAGGCGGCGCGGCGCATCGGACCCTTCTTCTCAAAGTCCTTACAGTCTTCTTATGATCTGCGAGTTCATCTGTCCACCAAGGTAAGTGGCATTTACTGTTGGCTTTTAGTTTAGGGATGTTTTTATTGTATGCTTTTACTATTATATTTGTGTATTTAATTACGATTGAGTTTATATAGTCCCGTTCGACTGCAAGGAAAGTAGGAAAAACACATTTTAATATTTTCCATACAAACTGAACTGATGAAACGAAGTTCACCAGAGCAGCTAATTTATTATAAAATAAGTTTCATTCTATGATACGCCCACAACGTATCGATTTGGGTCGGGATTTACTATGACGATTTGAGTTTGACGTGTTGGAGTAGGTTAGAAACTTTTACAAGTAATTTATTGTAGCTCAATATCTTCATATAAAGTAAAATACTTACTGTGTGGTGGTCCCGTACTAAATAAGTAGTGAAAAAAATCGTTTTTTTTTTTTTTAAAATTCGATTGAAAGCCATATTTGTTAAGAAGAAGAAGTCATTTATTTACATTAGCTATTATGGTGCCCTATCTGATTTATATATTTCCATCATCCCATACACATGGTTAACTGACTGCGATTGCTTTTAACAGCAAAAGAGGAGTGTTTTAATTTAGGCATGTCCGTCTGTTTATCTTCAGCCTATAACTCTGAAAATAAGGACTGATTTCGATACTGATTCCTTTTCAAAAAGCTGAGGTGTTTTGTACCGTTAATAACGGTGTTTTAAATTTTTAATTTTATGTAAAATACTGAGATGTCACTTGTTCATTTAAATATATGTGTATATATTATTTATAATATATAAAGACATATTTTCCCCATGTTGGTCCGGGCTTCTTTGCAAAATAGACTATCTGCCTTCCTGCCAAGCAGCTCGTAACACGCTAGCGTACACTTACTGTCACTAATACCGTTACATCTGCTTTGGTGGTAGAGTTTCGCAGCGACTTGCCCGAATTGGTACCACTGCTTTATTTATACCTGCTGCCCTTACGTCAGCGCTTACAGTTAATATGTTCCGGTTCGGAGGATAAAGCAGTCGGTAATCTTACTTTTGCTCGAGGTCTAACATCTTAGCTTCAGGTTGGCAACGCATTGTTCCTACCTTTTGGGTCTCTAGGCGGCGTGAATTTTTTACCATCAGGAAATCCGTCTGCTTGCCAATATCTTTAAAAAAATCTACAAAAATTTATAAAATACTAGCTACTAAATGAATTCCCATTTTCTGTGGTCGCATCGCGCATAAACGGATGGACAAATTTTATTAATATTTTTTTTGTTATGTCGTTAAAATGGAAAAACATACTTTCTTATACACTATTAGTAGCTGTTAATATCAATCAGTGACACAAAATTCACCGGGTGAGCTAGGAAATACAAATTAATTACCATCTAATCAACAAAATCCGTGTCCACCAAATGGTCGCCCAATGGCCTAACGGTCCAATTCGGCGAGATGGTCTTCTTGACACTAGAGTGGGCTCTCCTACTACAGCTGATGGCAATCAAAATGTGATAAAAAGATATCGACTGCAATAATTATGTGTTCCTCTTTACTAATACTTACTCGTAAAAACGTTTAAATAGTTTTTTGTTCAAATCAATTTGTGAAACGTAAAGTATTTATTTGATATATTATTTTCCTGGCAACATTAATATCAAATTTCCAATATCATTAGAACCTAACAGCATTACTTGCACAAAATTACTTCGTAATGTCAATACAGAATTCAGTAAAGGGTATTATTGGCAATAATGTAATGAATTGATGTTGAATGTTAAAAATATGTGATTTAGTTGCTCAATATCGACATAACATTCTTTTAATCTTTTCGCATCCATGGTATAGAAGTCCACCGTCGGACTTGAGTTCCAGGAGTCTCGGGTTCGATTCCCGGGTAGACAACAAACAAAATTAGAAAATGTATATTTTCAATTTTCCAATTAAAGTAACGTTGCCCGTGATTAGATATGTGCCCCGTTGGTGGTAGGCTTGTCACTTATGACTTTGTGGGAATTTATTATTTATTTTACACTTTATTGTACACGTAATATAAAATTGATAGTGAGAAAATACAAATATAAATATTGTACAAAAGGCGAGCTTATCTCTTACAAGAGATATCTTACAGCTAACCTAAGATAGAGAAAAACGATATAAAATAAAAAGCGATAGGTAGACAGTGTACAAGCTTATGATTAAAGAGATAACAAAAAATAAAAAATAATAATTAAAATTATAAACTATTCTACACAAATACTTACTTAATACTAATATAAATAATAAAAAAGGTATAAAAAACTAATATAAATGTTATACCTACTAATAGTTAAATCCTAACAATAAGTGAATTTATAAATATATAATATTATATATTTATAAAATATAAAATATAAAAAAAATATAAAATAAATATATAATAAATAATAAATAAAAAAAAATATAAAATAAAAAAAAATATGGACTAGAGGAGTTAACAGTTGTAAACGATTTTTAAATGAGGTTATGGATTTACTATTTCGAATATCAAGCATGAACTGTGAAAAAGTGAGAATAAAAACTGGAGTTATGAGTAGGAAAACGTAAAAGTGCAGCAACGGAAGGACGACAAGGGGAACCCGGAGGATGAAGGAAATGGAAACGCTCTTTCAAATATTTTGGAGCATTAGGGTTAAAAATGATGTTAAAAAGGAGACATAATAGATGAATATTTCTGCGCTGATGGATGAGAAACCATTTCAGTTGGACGTGGTTCTGCGATACGTGATCGTATTTGCGAAGGCCGTAAATAAGCCGAATGCAAAGATTTTGCAATCGCTTGGGCTTTTCCCTTGGGAACTCGGATTTTATAGGACAAAAAAATAAGATCGTGATAGGAAAAGCAAGAGGGAATTTGGCCATGAGTGTTAACGCAATCAAGGCGAGACACAATTATGAGATCATGGAGAGAAGGTCTAGTATTGGGAAAATGATGAGTAGCTGAAAGAGAAAGTATATTAAGATTAACAGCAGACGAGATAGAGTTCAGCTTATCGGCACGGGAGTCATTCTTAAGAAGACAGGTACTAAAGTCACCTAGCAGAAGAAAATTATCGTAAATGGGTCGGAAGTTATTCAGAAGATGCTCTAACGTAGAAAAATAGTCAATATGGAGTAAAGGACTATAGAATACAGCCAGGAGTAAATTAGAGTGGTTAATTCTCACTTCAATAAAAATATACTCCGCCGATTCATTATAAATGCTAGGAGAGACAGAGAGAATTTTATACGATAAATCCGCTCGAAAATAGATGGCGACCCCACCTCCACCCTTGCCAGTTCTGTCGTTTATTATTTGTTTCTTATCTTCGGCAAGTAGTGGGTACCCTTGTTGTGAATCTGCCTATCTGTTCGGAGATATAGGCGTGAAGATACTTTTTCCAATCTTAAGTGGAATAACTAATTAAATTAAAAAGGTATAAGGGTGAGATACACGCGGTACGCTTAAAGTCCTAAATGCGAACAAAAAAGGTAAATGTGAAAAACATACGATGAGCGTAAAAATTATAACAAATAAAATTAGTCTGTTTGAGCGCAGCTCGTACAATACATAACAACATATAACAAGAAAAATACTTAAATAAATATTCCTGGACAAGTTACATGAATTGAATCTAACCTCAATGAGACAGAGAGAATTTTATACGATAAGTCCGCTCGAAAATAGATGGCGACCCCACCTCCACCCTTGCCAGTTCTGTCATTTATTATCTGTTTCTTATATTCGGCAAGTAGTGGTTACCCTTGTTGTGAATCTGCCTACCTCTTTGGGGATATGAGCGTGAACATATTTTTTTTTATCTTTTCGATAAACATGGATAACTAAGATCATACCAAAACAGATCTATCTTGAACTCAATTTATTTTGTTGTTATGGGTTCCTCATAATTAGCTAAATAAAAACTTATTCTAATAAAAAACTAAACTAAAAAGCTTATTCTTTACATCTATTTTTACGGGTTTTCGCAAAAAAAAAACGCCAGTTTTAATAAAACATCATATCAAAGACAGTGCACAATTGCGCTTTTCATCTGTGTATTTCTTTCCAGATGGTAAGAGACATCATTGATGCTAAAATTGAGTCGCTGTCCTGTAAGATATAAGGTCTAATGAGCAAATTTAGCAGCTGCTCTAACCTACGGAACAGAAAATGACATTACCATTATGGCGGCAGCAATTGGTAAGGCGTTGGTGGATCCCTACCTGAGCAAATTATTACTCAGCACTCTACCACTAGTGTTCTTGTCAGTGATGACCCGTTTAACCTTTGATCGCTTCTTACGAGCGACCAGGCAAGACGGCAGATGGTCTTTTCTACACAGAGGACTCGGAAAGTAATAGGTAAGGCAGTGAATCCCTAGCCGGGGAACCTTTACCCCCAAACAGTACCTACTGTTTGGGGGTAGCCATAACCATGTAATATATGTAACCATGTAATAGGAAACATATGTTTTTGATCAAATTGTCACTAGTTTAAGGGCATTTTATAAATCGGGATATCGGTAAAAGTAAACTTACTGCTGGTAATTCTGGGCAAAAACCAAAGACGAACACTATAAAACAACAAGCTTAAACGTCGAAAACATCAAAGAAATTAATATGGCCATTATATAAGATGATATAGATAAACGACAGGCATTAAGAATTTTATCGCGAATTATTCGCATTGAGTATGTCAGCCGAGTAATTCCGCCTTAAATATGCAGAGCATTAACATTTGTTTATGATGACAGATGTAGCTTCTTCCGTGATATTCCCAAGATTTTCTGAAAAACACATGTTGATGGCGAATCATCTATTTTTTGTAATAACAAAAGCGAACTAGTACGCGACTAAATGACTTAAAAACGTTCTAAACGCTTTTAAACACGCCTTCCATCAAAGGTAAGGAAAGGAAAAACTTTGTTTCTATGTTACAGTAAGTAATATTATAAATATTGATCAAAAACGTAATGTTTTCACACCATTGTTTACAACCAGTTTTTATAACCATCTAGAACCCCTCTTTGATTTTACTGATGAGATTTTAAATTTATCGACTACTTAACCCTTTAGCACAAAATATGAAAATATCGAGCCCTTTCGTAAATAGTTGGTGGAATATGTATGGCAGTGGTACCAAACCTAGCCAACACATTTTCAGAAGCTGTGAAACACATCCCCCCGCCCGTTCAGCAGTGAACATCCAGTGGCTAATATGATGAAGATGACGATATTCTATATTTAGCTGAAAGGCACCTCGTAAGAAGCGAGCAAAGGGTCAATTTATACATAGGCCGTTCCTATTATAAGGCGAAAGCATCCACTAACGCTTCTGCGCTTCTTTTGTAAAATACCTTGCTGCATTGATGTCATTGCACGCTATTCTTGTCCCCATTCGGAGGCCATAAATTACGCAATAGCCACTGTACCCTAGGGTGGTATTGCACTAACACCACGTTTTCTGTCTTTGGACATCAGTTTGCACCATCACGAAATAAAAAATGACTTTAAGAAGTGGAGGCATTGGCGAGTATGTGTTCCAGTTGGAGGGTTTGAAAGAATTAAGTGTGAAAGGTTGCAAGACCGAGTGTAGGAAGCATGTATTAGAGTACGCCCCAAGACAGGCTGGATAGTGTGTGACTACTGGACAAAGACGTGGATGACTGTTGGAATGTTTTGAAAGGTAGCATGGTAGCTGTCGCGAAAAAGTTATGTGGGAGTGCAAAGATGTACAAGTCTATAAATGGTGACTCATCATGGAATGAGGAGGAGGAGGAGGAGAAGGAGGAGGATTCACCTGGCTTTGTGGGCCGAGCAGAGCACTCATTCAATTTAACTAACTGGACCGAGACATCATTATTTTGATGGATTTGACTGTTCCCTACAACGTTAGCAACAAGGGCTGTCTCCCGAGAGACCGTACCTTGACTTGGTGCTGCATTCTGGTTACTAAGCAGACTAATTGGAGGAATAATGGCAGCTCGTCGCTCGGCGTTGGGCGCCGGGCGCAAGAGAGATATTAATCGCCGAGACCGGCAGCGATGGTATAATGTAGTGTCCTGTAAGTTAATGTTGTTTGGATTGGGAGGCTTGTGTTTGCCGGTACTGTTGGATCCGGAGGATCCGATAGGAAGTGACGGGGTTTCCTAAGTTTAGTGGGCACGTTTGCGGCCGATGTGTAGTCACACTCGGGTGCTAGCAGCGGCTTTGAAATGCTGCGCTATTGTGGCTAAATCTAGGTTGCGATGTAGCTCTACGTAGCGCACGTACAACGGACAACCGATGCCAATACGCTTGAACCTATTCTGGACTACTTGTAGCTTTTAAGGTGGATCTGGTAGGTCGGGTCGGGTAATAAGACTGATCGGGAGATAACTACTCGCGACGTTAGGGGTTTACCCAGTTTGTGAATTCCTATTGCATTGAAAACTTTCCACTCGTCAGGAAAAATAATGAAAAGTAATGTATTACTAAATACATTAAAGATGTTTAATAATAGGTATATGAGTGCGGATGTAGAGTATTTGATTACTTTATTCGAGATTCCGTCCGGCTCCGCGGACTTTTTTTTGTGAAGATCTTTAATTAGATCTTTCACTTCGTCGTGATCGGTAGGAGGTAACGGATCACCCTGGAGAGGTTTGGTTGCTCTACGCGCTACTAAGCTATATACGACGTGGATATGTTCCGGGTCAGACGGCAGGGTAGAAACGGTACATCGTGACTTATCGTTGTAGGCTAGGCATTCGGCTTTGTCAGCATAGTCAAACGTGGGAGGTATATTAGGTCTGACTAAAGAATGGAATTATAATTTTGGAACATTTTTAGAGTTCTCGCCAGTGGCCAGTAGGCCACGTGAGACAGCGAGATCTCGCTAAAAAATTATCCCAGCGCCCGTTCGTGTGTTCGGCTACGCACCGCCTTACTTTTGTCTGTAGTGCACGTAACAAACGCCGGTATTCATCTAACGGGAATCTAACGCAACGCCATTTTGCGGCAGTTTTACGTCTTATTAGGTCCCTAATGTCATCAGGGAGAGCTAATCTATCTTTATGCACATGCTACTACAGTCTCGACGTGTCAGTCGTTTCTCGTATGTATGTTTAGATTGTAAAAGTGTGCGGGTGGACGGCAACACATCGCCTTGGTATGATGTCAATATTGGCGTCACGCAGGGTTGTGTGTTATCAAAACACTTATTTATTTAGTATTTGAACAAATATCTTCAAAGGTAAAGGTTAATGAATGTGGGAATGCGTATGGGTGACCAAGTGGTGAACTGCCTGTTTTATGCAGATGATACTGTACTTTTGGGCTCTACACCATCTGAGCTGCTAACACTGGTCACAGTTATGGAAGGTGATTGTAAAGAAAGAGGCTTACATTTGAATGCGATGACAATCAAAGTTATGATGTTTGAAAGAGACGAAGCAAGAACGGATTTAAGAGTTGTAGTTGATGATGTAGTGCTAGAATAAGTGAATAAAATTGAATATAATTAATAAAAAATGTATATTTCGTTTGTGCTTTTAGCTGGAATCGAAAGTACATCGCGAATGTAGAAAGAAGAGCATGTACAGGGAACAGTGTGAATGGAGCTCAGTCCAGTTTTGGGTCAAAGTGATAGACTGGTTTTGCATAATTCTGTGCCTATCCCAACGTTGTTGTAGGGAAGCGAGAGTTGGGTATATCAGAAGAAGTATGAGAGTAGGTTAATGCGATCGAATTGAGAGCGATACGGAAAATCTGTGTTGTTACGCTTACTGACCGTAACAATGAGTTCCGAGAAAGAGTGGGAATGAAAGAAAATATTGGTGTTAAAATGAGAGAGGGCGTGCTCCGCTGGTTCGGATATGTAGAAAGAATGACAGATGAAAGATTGACAAAGCAGATATACTATGCGAATGTGGATGGATGACTTGAGAACCGAGATTAGGTTGATATTTCACTATCCAACCGCTCGGGTGTTATCCGAAGATGGTGTCAAGAGTTTCCGAAACCGGCGTGTTTTTGTATAAAAAGATAATTAATGTGGAGGAAGCCAGGCAGGTCTGTCTGCCAGGATCGTAAACATTGGCACTCGATAATCTCTGCCAACCCTGTAAGGGACTTGACGTGAAGATATTACGTAAGAAATGAATTAGTTTGTCTTTCCATTATGATAAAAGGACTAACTAAGATAAGCACAAAGGTTTTGTAATACAAAGTGGCCTTTAGTAATATTAAATTCTTTACACCGTGATATTGTATCTTAAGTCTTTTACTCGTAATTTACTTTGTTCGTGTTGAGATGATTCTTTATTTAGAATAACTTGCGTTTATATTTAATATGAACTAAACTTGTTTTGTTATAATGTTTGCTGACGTTGTATTTGCAACATTTTAACACAGTAAAACTGCAAAAAGTAAAAAAATGCACATTTTACACGAGCAAAACTTTTGAAATATTACTGTACGATAATTGTGAACTACTAATATGTTTACTCTAATAATATAATCTTTTAGGTAAACAAAAATACAATAACTTCAAAACCATGTACTTATTGTCACTTGGTCAAACTGAAATGAAATAAATCAGATAGCTACTAGTAAAAAGCTTTTAAAACCAACCAAATAGCACCTACTTTTAGTAAAAAGTCAACATTTTTTAACCAAAAGAATGCTTTGAGATACCACACAATTAAAAACCATAATTTTTTCTTCATAAATTAAACTTGTTTGGGACCGTTTCTGAAACATTTGCAAGATTTCAAAAGATAATGACAAAATCGCGTCATGGTACCTAATGAAATAGTTCGAGTCGGATTTTGGAGTTATACTGCCATAAAATAATTTAGGATGAAACCGACTATGGTCTTAAGCTGAATGTAATTGGAATATAAATTATCTGTGGTCTAGCGGTTCAGTTGTTGGACTTGACTGCAAGAGGTCCTGAGTTTGAATCCCGGGTCGGACAACAAAAAGAAAATCGGGTTTTTCCAATTTTCTGATAAAAAAAAACGTTGCTCGTAATTGGGCATGTGCCCGGTTGGCGATAGGCTTGCCACCTATCACATTGTGGGACTTAGTGTATTCGGCTAGTCGTGCCTCTGCCTACGTCTTCGGGGATATGGGCGTGAAGATACTTTTTTTATGAATTATCAAATGGTCCTTACTTGTTATAGACTAGGAGAAACAATATCATTATACGTAGGTCACACTATAGGTTTTGCGTAACTTGCTTTATAACAACATGTTATGACCAAAATCTTATGTTTATTGCTTTTCATATTAATCTCCTTTTCATTTTAAACATTTTTTTGCGATCGAACCATTTTTTAAAACAGGAGGACCGTAGATCTGAAGTCATGTTTTCTACGTGCTGATTGAATGCTATCACTGCCTCTTCGGAGTTCGTAAAAGTAAAATCTCTTATTAAACCTAACCTTAATTTTGGGGAAAATACAGAAATCACAAGGTAAATCGGGGTAGGTAAATCGGGGCTATGCGCAGGATGAGTGACGAGATGTACCTTTTCGGAAGCTAAACATGACTTTGTTTTGTTGGCCGTGTGTGAAGAAGCGTTATCATGATGTAGGAGAATGCGGCTTTAAGGTCTTTTTTGCGAACTTTTTCGAACAGCCTGGGTAAACAAATGGTAGAATACCACTCGACATTAACACTCTTTTGACCTTCAAGTGGTAATGTACAGATGGGACCCGTAGCAGAGAAAAAAAACGCGATCATTTTTTTACCAATGTTTCACGCCTGTCTCACTTTTGTTGAGCTGTTCTCATTTTCAAACTGTCGGTCACAAGAATGCTGTTTTTTTTTAAACAATAAATCCACGCTTCGTTTCCTATGACAATGTCATGAACAGCATCAGTATGTCCGTGGTTGTACTTCAGTAGCATCTGTGAGCACCATTCTACGCGAGCCCGCTTCTACTCCACTGTCAGATAATGAGGGATCCAAAGAGAAAAAAGTTTGCAAACTTTCGATTCTTCTTGTAAAATTTTCTGAATTTGGCTCATACCAATCTCCAATATTCCTCGAAATGCATTATAATTAATCCGGGGGTTTTCGTCAATTAACCGCTTAACAGTAGCCACATTATTTTCGTTGACGTCGGTTGAAGGCCGCTCTTTACAAAATTCCTCACGAAATGAAACTCGACATCTCTCAAATTCAGCAAACCATCGCGTCGCGGTGCTCAAACAAGGCTCAAACACAAAACAAAAGCATTTTGAAGACGAGCGGCACAGTTTTGCGGAGAAAGAGAACTTTTAAAATCAAAAAATAGCATCGCTCTAAAATAGTTTCGACTTTTTCGTTGCGTACGTAGAATTTTGGTGTGTGATAAAAAAGCAATTGACAAATTATTTCCCGCCAATTGTTTTTTTCTAAAAAGGTTGTAACGTTTTAAAACCATAACATTCAAAATTCAAATAGTTGCGATTAGCTAGAAGTGCAAAATTTTTAGTGTGACCCACGAATAACCCAGAAATAAAGACTTAAGCTTTTTATGTCTATGATTGGAACAATAAAATACTCGGATCTTACATAAAGCTTTTTCGTATGGTACTGGAAGGCAAACAAACAGACGGATTGATGGTAAAATAATACACACCACCAAGATATACCAAAGGTGATGTTAGGTCTGAGGCCGGGAATTTTAACCTCGAGAATAAGTAAGTTTACCGGCTACCTTATCCTAAAAATCAGACCACGACAACGGCTAGCATTGACGTTATGACGGCAGGACTAGGAGAGGCGGTGGTACCAAACCAACCGTGTCGCTGCGAAACTCTACCTAGTCGGATGTCACGGTGTTAGTGGCGGAAAACCTACGCTTACCTTTTACGAGCTGCCTAGCAGGAAGCCAGATGATCTATTCTGTAAAGGAGCCAGGACCAACACAGTGAAAATACTTGATTGGAAAATGTTATTGTATTATAACTATCTTCAGTTGGCTGAGTAGAGTAATAGTAGATTTTGAAATCTACTTCACTATCGTTGCAGCTGAAACGACAAAAGCCATCACCTAGTACTGTAAAATAATTGTTGAAGCAGTATGTTACTGATTGCAAAAATAATATAGAATTTTCATTTCTCGATCAAAAAAATATAATTAAAGCCTTTTCAAAAAAAAATAAAAACACAGTTAAAATAATAGAGATTTCTGGAGACAGAAATTCAGTAATAAATGTAATGTTACTGTTCTAACTACAATATTTATTTCTTTGTTTATCATGTAGGATTTCCTAATCTAATGAAATTTCGTAAGGGTCTACTCAAATCTGCAAGTTCAACTGATCTCTTCCATTACCAACATATTTCCATTTCGCCTGATGAAATTGTATTGTCCGTGGATCATTTTTATTTAAAGTAAAAACTCAACTGGGTAAGTGTGACGAAACGAACAATGTAAAGCACTGGTTCAATGTAAATAATCTTTTTTTTTTATTGGTAATTTTTTTTTTAAATTTACATGTCAAATGTGGGACAAGTAGAGACGAATGTACAAACTAATGGGAACGAGCTGGAGCTTACAGATTCCACAACATTTTTAGGAATCACAATAGACACATCGAAAAACTCGCAGTCAGATTGAGCTCACCAGCATATGCTGTTAAAAAATCAGACAGTTAACTGATGTGTCAGGACTGTTTATTTTTGTTATTTTCTCAGCATCATGTCATATTTATATAAAATTATTCTATGTTTATTTTAACAAAAGATGGCCTCGTACGTATTATTTATAACTTAGGCCTAAGAGTTTTTGTGGAGAAGGATTCAAAGAAAAATCAATACTCTAACTGCAACTTCCCCGTATATTTTAAAAATAAAATAAACGTTCTGTAAAAAAAATAATTGCAAAGGATTATTTGTTTATAGTTTTAAATTAAAATGGTCGTATCTTTTGTTGTTGTTAGATTATTACTGCTTTCCATTTTGGCGCGTTGTTTGAGTTGCATCTATTATTTATGTTAAATACTGTGTTGTTTTTAGGTATATAATATTTAGCGAGTATTGTGAATTTAATAATGGACAAAACCAAAGAACTAAAAAGAAAGAAAGAAAGTATCTTTACGCCCATATCCCCGAAGAGATAGGCAGAGGCGCAACCAGAGCACCCATGTTTAGCCGAAGACACTAAGTCCCACAATGTGATAGGTGGCAAGCCTATCGCCAAACGGGTACACATCCAATCGTGAGCAAGATTTTTTTTATTAGAAAAACCAAATTTTCTTTTTGTTGCCCGACCCGGGATTCGAACCCGGGACCTCATGTAGTCAAGTCCAACATCTGAACCGCTAGACCACAGAGGCAATAAAATTTTATCTCAAATTTTACATCGTCAACGGATCCGGCTCGACGAGACGAACACGAAGATATAAAAATTTTGAAAATCGGGAGTACGGGCGAGAAGTTATTTCCAAAAAACCTGTGAAAATTGGGAAAATTTTAAAAAATTGTAAGAAAAGTTACCGGAAAATTTAAAAATATTATTACCAAAATTTAGAAAATCGTGAGAGGAAAACAAAAAGGTACGTATATCAATGGTGGGGGGTATTATTTTACAATATTTAATCTAATTATATGAAATTGCTATACGGCTTAGGTGGATTTTTACAAGTATGAAAATTGATGTTTTTTATGAATTTTATACTAAAAATATCTACTAATTACAGCGGCGGTGGTGTCAACGGGTCCGGCTCGACGAGACAATGGGAATTCGTATTCGGCGTAAATGAAAGTGTTACGAAAGGCTGTAAGCCTAATCGACTTTATCAAAAACTCATGCTCATATTCTATATATTAATGCGAGGTGCCAAAACTTTGGAGCCCTTTTTGGACCCAGGAGCATAAAATTTTACTCACAATAATGCTTATAAAGTACATTAGATCAATAAATAAAACATTACCCACACTACTACGCATTTGACACACAAACAAATATATTAATGATAACGATAAAAGATCACAGATGGCGCACTAAAAAGTTTGGAAACAAAGTAGTTGGTCTTGAGAAATGAAGATGGCGTTCTCATCAACAAGATATTCAAATGTATAATGGTCGAATTTCGACCAATGGGCGAACACTAGTGAGTGATAAAAAGCTGTTGAGATATGGTGCAAGGTTTGCGTCGCTATAATAGGCCATCAACGTTTGCAACTGAAACATCCTCATTCAGCTTTGAGAGAAACAGCCGACAAACTTTCAGTATATCTCACAAGTCGATCCGTATCATTTTAATCGCATAAGAGTCCTTGAAGAGATCCTAGAACGAGTTAATTCCGACCCAACATTCATGAAACGCATTGTCACTAGTGACGAGACGTAGATTCACAAATTTGACATGCAAACTGTCAACAAACTTCGGAGTGGTGCCTTCCAACTGAACCGAAACCGAAAAAACCAAACTCGTTCAAAGTCAAAGTTATGTTGAGAGTTTTCTTTAACTTTCACGGTGTTGTACACTTGGGATTCTTGCCGGAAGTCAAACGGTAAATAAGGAATATTATTTGAGCGTTATGCGTCGCTTAAGAGAGCAAATTCGACGAAAAAAACCCACTTCTGGGGAATAATATATTAGGATTTTTCACTACGGTAATACAACTTCGCATATGGCCAACATATTAAACGAGTTTTTTAACAAACAGTCCACAAATACCATCGAGAAACCACTATATCTAACTGATACGGCTCCAGTCCAGCCAACTTCTTCTTTTTTTCGAAATTCAAATTTTCACTTTGTGGACTACTAGAGGTACCACTTTCCATACTTGACGATTCGCCTCTTTATTTATTTGATCTACCCTTTACTGAGTTACGAAAATTCACCTATGGGATGTGGTCCGGCCTGCCTCACAATGCTTTGCAATGTAATACGCCCCGACCCGACACGCTCCGCCCTGTCATCAGTGGGCGCTATCCTTTATACTGCTTAAGCGAAGGACGAGGCTCTGTAAGTAAAGGAAATGGAACGAGGTCGGATACACAACCTAGTCTGAAAGTGTGACCTTAGGTCTAGGCTATAACCTAGACTATGTGAGAAATATAAATTCTATAACATATATCTATATAATATCTATTTAATAAAGTATGGTTTAGAGTGTGAGTCACGGAAACTTCTAGAAATCAACTCGTCAAATATATAGCATCCAAAAATCAGTCTAGCCACAAATCACCTCTGTAGACTAGCGGTCCGGGTGTTGGACTTGTCTGCATGAGGTCCAGGGTTGGAATCCCGGGCCGGCCAACAAAAAGAATATTGGATTTTTCCAATTTTCTACTAAAAAAAATGTTGGTCGGGATTGGAAATGTGGCCGGTTGGCGATAGGCTTGCCACCTATCACATTGCGGGACTTAGTGTCTTTGGGTAGTCGTGGGTGCCCTGGTTGAGCCTCTGCCTACCTCTTTGGGGATATGGGGGTGAAGATATTTTTTTTAAATCAGTCTAGCATTTCTAGTCGGACCTCCAGAAGAATAAATAAGAAGGAAGAGAAAACTGTAAGAAAACTCTAGAAGAAACTTTCTCTGCCTCACTTCTACTTCTGTGATTATGTAACATAGCGCTTTATTGTCGAAATTCCGTTCGGCACGGTATATATTCAATAGTCCTCCAGGCAACCTATCCTCCTTAACTTTCAATTTATTTTAGGATGATAAATAAAACAATTGTATACCTATAACACTTCAAGGAATGTAAGCGAATTACTTGACAATGAAGAGTGCAAAAGTTATATCGTAACAGGCACTTACGCAAATTACTTCCAAGCTTGCCACTTCCTTTGTAATATATTGGTATCTAGATACAACTTAGCTAGTGTAGTAATATGTACTAACATGCCTAAGCAATAGGGCAGGAACTCGTTTGTTTGCGATATAGCGTTTGTACCTAAGATTGTAAAACATAGCTTGTAATTTTGTTGCGCTCTCATTAAACTAATTTTAAGTTATTGCTAACTCCTTTCAATGAAAGTAATAGAAAGAGACAAAACACTTTTAGTGCTGTATGATTAGTCTGCATAAGATATTTTTTCTACAGACGTTTATTCTAGTCCTCAGAAAACGCAGATTAAAAGACAGACACAATACAAGTAGAACCTGGACCTAGAAGACCCTGAACAAGTTACAAGCATGCATGTGTGCGTTCTCGTGTGTACTTACATACGTTCGGCTTAAAAAAAAATCGCAGCCTATCTTCGCTCGCCTAAATATAGCATACCATACCAGTACCCAGGTGTCTATAAGGTTAATTGCAGCTGTGGTAGTTCGTACGTAGGACAAATTATGCGAACTATTAAACACGTATTAAAGAGCACATCAGCGCAATTAAGAAAAAATGACCCTCAGAAGTCTGCTATTGCTGAACATCTTTTAGATTCGTCAACCAACCATTGGAGAGAATTACATAATCCAGAAATAGTTTCTACAGAATCCCACTACATTCCTCGCCTAGTACGTGAAGCTATTGAAATTCGAAACACACCAAATATTTCAATAGGTTTTAAGTTGGCCCAGGCGTGGGATTCATTGTTGGTCGGTGCCGGGCTAAAATTACAAAAAGTGCCGTAAACTGTAGGGACATAGTTATTGTTGTGTGTCGCGATATAGTGCCCAGAAATTATAGTGACAAAGACGTTCAAAAAATAAGAATTAGACGTAGGGTTGACAGGCTCATCTGTCAGTAGATCCTCCTGTCAAAAGTTATAGCTCGCCGCCGCAGTCCCGTCGTGAACACGGCCTATGCAACTAGGCCGAAATATCGACAAATAAAATAAAAAGAGATCGTCAGTATCCCGCATAAATAATTAAAAACGTTATTAATACGCGACGATTTAAGTTTGAAATCTATAGTAATATAATGAATGAATGAATCGCTCCTGTGGTCTAACGGTCCAGGTGTTGGACTTGTCTTCATGTAGTCCCGGTTTTTATTCTCTGGTCGGGCAACAAAAAGAAAATGTGTTTCTTTTCCATTTCTAATAAAAAGAAATGCTGCTCGGGATCGGATATGTGCCCGGTTGGCGACAGGCTTGCCACCTATCACATTGTGGAACTAAGTGTCTTCGGCTAGTCGCAGGTGGCCCTATATAGGTTGTGCCTCTACATAGCTCTTCGGTGAAATGGGCGTGAAGATACTCTTTTTTAGCCCTCGACGCAAAAAGTGGGTTGTTATAAGTTTGACGTGTCTGTCTGTCTGTCTGTGGCATCACAACTCCCGAACGAATGCAATGATTTCAATTTAGTTTTTTTTTAGAAACTTACGTGCGAGTGTTCTTAGACATGTTTGATGATAATCGGTTAAGCCGTTTAAAATTTGTGGAGGTGAAAGTGGGGAGATTACCTATTTTTTATTTTTTATTGGGAAATAAGTTCTTGTGTTGGGGGTTTTTAAATTTTCTAATTTATTAATAAAATGATAGACTGAGATTAAACAGAATTTGCAATTCTAAAACTTTCGTTCTCATCTATTTTGCAAAACGTCGACTCTACAATTTTTCGCCGTCTCTTCATCCTATTAACCTATGTCCTAAATTTCAAGCACAAAATTCCGTCCAATTCTTTTATCATTACTTGTATTTTGTCTCGTGAAAAAGTCACCTCTGCAAAATTGGAATTCAACGGGGCTGGGGATTATTTTTTGCGAGTCAGCTTTTTGATGAAAGAGATAGCGGCTGTTTAATTATGTGATATACTTTAGGGTCAGGAAATCCTTGATACCCTTACCCACCTCATTGATCGAGTGGTTAGCGTACATTTAACTTCATTGACCAACCGCGAGGCTTGGGTCGATTCCCGACGGGAACAAGCATTTGTGTTATGAACATTTACATGTCTGCATTTCCTGGTCTGTGTGTTTATTTAATTTATTCTGGTATCTATTTCAGTATTTCTATGTATTAGTTTCGTTGACTAACACCCATAACACAAGCATATAATTTGCTTACTTTGGGGTTAGATTTAATTGGTGTGACTTGTCCAGGTCCATTGTTTCGTATTTTTTTTTTGTACAAAATGATAGAAACTGTACAAGAAAAATAACGTACTGCCTGATCCAAGCCGTTTTCATAGTTGTTATGGTATACATACCAAACATTATTGAGATCGCTACACTACAAGAAAGCGAACATGCACACAGCCCCCCTGAGAGTAATAACTTTGCCTATAGACACTATATATTAGTGTTAGGCCAATTATGATACCGACTACCTTGCCCTTTGGACCAGGGAGCTGATTGACTATCTTTTTAGTGATAGTGACTGGGTAAAGTATACGTCAAATAGCTCTCAAAATTTTTTTTGCATTTGCTATCTCTATGGTATTTCTGTTGGTCACTAGTTGTTTCCCCGTGTTGGTCCGGGCTCCTTTGCAGAATAGACCATCTGCTTTCCTGCCAGGCAGCTCGTAAAAGGTGAGCATATGCTTACCGTCACTAATACCGTGACATCTGACTAGGTGGTAGAGTTTCGCAGCGACTCACCCGGATCGGTATCACCGCCTTACCTATTCCTGCCGCCATAACGTCATGACGTGTTCCGGTTTGGAGGGTAAAGTAGCCGGTAAACTTACTTTTGCTCGAGGTCTAACATCCTGGCCTCAGGTTGGCAACGCACCATTACCACCTTTGGTGTCTCCAGGCGGCGTGAATTTCTTACAGTCAGAAATCCGTCTGCTTGTTTGCCTTCCAATATCATAAAAAAAAATTAAACAACGTCGTTTGACAACAATTTGACGTTCACTTTACCTAGTGATCATCAGTGAAAAGATATGCAATAAGCCCCCAGGACATGACACTGTCATTATGGTGGCAGGAATAGATAAAGCGGTGGATCCCTACCCAGACGAATTTGCAGCACGGTACTCTATCACCAGTGGTCTTGTTTGTAATGGTCCATTTAAGCTTTGCCCGCTTCTTACAAGCTGCCTGGCAGGAAGCCAGAAAATCTATTGGATATAGGAGATTCGGACCAATACGGGGAAAGTGTTTTAAATACACTAATTTTAGTAGTTTTTAAGTAAGAATTTTCGATATATACAGGATATAAACCTTGAATGAGACTATCTTTAAACATGTTTAGCAATTACTTTACTACATAATATTATATAGAAATATGAAAACTTAAAGAAGAAGATTAAGTTACATTTCGAATAGGTTACCAAAGTTACAATTGAGTACTGTTTAAATTATGCGCTTCGGCTATATTCGTCAAGCTTCGGAAATCGGAATGTACTCGTATTTTAAATATATCTATATAGAGTTGTTATTACACATGATTAATCATTTCGCTTAAATTTAGATTAGGTCAGCCAAGTTTAAAATAAAATTATAAAGAGTAAAAGTGTAAAGCCGAAGCGCATAGTTTAAATATTAGTACTGTATCTTCAACTTGTTTTTTTTTTCAATTTCTGATTACGTAGAGTTTTATTTTAATTTTATCACTATTTCAATTTAAAGCAGGTCAGGCTGAGTCTAGGCTTGGAGATTCCTGTGAACTGCATCACCTACCCTCCGGTAGCTATGTCACTTTTGGCCTTTTTTATTACATCATATCTCCCAATCTGCTTGACAGATTTATATGAATAGTTAAAATCGTCTGAACAACCCCATTGTAATTATTTTTATGTCATTAAAAAAACATGGCTGCTGCGACATAATATTTGGGATGCTTTTTTATTTCAATATCAGTATTAAATCAAACGGCTTATGAAAAGGATTCTAAAAAATATACAAGCCTTTTACAAGCTGCAGGTAAGCAATCGACCTATATCCTCTGAAGTAATTTGGGGCCGACAGGGGGTTGACAAGGCTGTAAAAATCCGGAAAGTTGGTCATATAAAAAGAACATTACTTTAGAATTTACTTAAATCAGGTTTAAGGGTTTAAGGTTACTAAACGCCACAAAGAAAGAAGAAGAAAGGTATAAAGTTGGAGTTTCGTAGTTTTTGCCTAAATAATGTTACTTATTATGTTACTCTATAAAGATTTTAGAATAGTAACGTATATGAGCCTATTACTGTCAAATTAAAAAAATGTACAGAAATAAAAATCATGAAACTATTGTACTATATTTTTTTGTAAATAATATATGCGGTTATTATATTATTAATATTAATGACTTAAGCACATTTAAGCCGTAGAAACTGACTTAGATTTCAATAAGATTCAAATATGAAATCAACAAAAATACACATTTGTTTATATTAAAAAAAAGTATACGCACGACTAGCCAAAAAAACTAAATCTCTATTGTGTTAAGTGGCAAGCCTATCGCCATCCGAGCACATATCCAATCCTGGGCAAGTTTACTTTTATTAAAAAAATGATAATACACATTTGTTTGTTGCCCGACAACGGGATCGAAACCGGGACCTCAAAAAGTCCAGTCCAACGCAGGACCGCTAGACCACATAGGTGAAATTAGACAATTGAGTATTTTTACAATTAACACTAATAGTGCCAATGTGATCACCTCGGAAGTACGATCTTCCACAGAAATATTTCTTCACAGGAAAACGACAAAGACTTACATGAAAAACAGAAGTCTAACATGAATTTCGATTTTCCTTCTTGTCTGTAAGTCGATAAAAATAATAAATTTTGTTACGATATTGACAAATTAGGTACCAATATGTAACAAAACGAAATTTGGAATACAAGTGGTTTTTGAACCCAGCAAAGTAAGAAGATTATTTTGATACCTCTTTGCTAATTGCTCTCCCCGTGTTTGTCCAGGCTCCTTTACAGAATAGACCATATGCTTTCCTGCCGGGCAGCTCGTAAAAGGCGAGCATAGGCTTACCGTCACTAACACCGTGACATCCTACAAGGTGGTAGAGTTTCGCAGCGATTCATCTGGATTGGAATCACCGCCTTACCTATTCATGCTGCCATAACGTTATGACATGTTCCGCTTTGGAGGGTAAGGTAGCCGGAAAACTTACTTTTGCTCGAAGCCTAACATCTCGGCCTCAGGTTGGCAACGCACCATTACCACTTTTGGTGTCTCTAGGCGGCGGAAATTTCTTACCAACAGGAAATCCGTCTGCTTGTTTACCTTCCAATATCATAAAAAAATGACGAAATTGGACACACAGATAGTTTTCGAACAACTTTGATACCACTTGGTCATAAGGATCTTAGTATTTTTAAGCTAGCAAACTCCTATTTCAAAGTATGTACTTACTACATTTTCGTGAGCCAGCCGACACATGAAACTTGTAAGCTAATTCAAAGTGCTCATAATACGTGACTTCAGCTCCACGCTCGAAAGATTTATCGAAAGTTCCTGTGTATTTAAAGATTTTTCTGGAAAAATGCTGTTTAAGAAAATAATTTAAAACTTGTAACTTTAAAATGTTTCGGGGATAGGGAATAAGTTTAAAATATTGATTCGGTTACAAGGTTTGTGTATTGTAGGCGAGACCAAGATGAGTTGTGACAGAGGAAAGTTGTGACATCGTTGATTTCGAAGATTGCCTCGTTGTTCCAGTGGCTAGCGTACACGCCTAACTACACTGATCAACCGCGAGGCTCGGGTTTGATTCCCGACGGAGGCAGGCATTTGTTTGCTTATTTTAGGCTTATATTCAATATTTCTAACTTGTCCAGTAAATTATTTATTATTTGTCAGTTAAACTGCAAAAAAAACGACTCCAACTATTTAATTAGGTACCACATCGGGTTTTGGTAATTCTTTTTTCGAAAGGTAAACAATATTTAAAAAAAAAGTCACATATAAATTTTATCAACATCCTACTAGACATTTATGAGTGGTACTTAGTTTAAAATTAAGTAAGTATCGTCACGCCTATATCCCCGAAGGTGTAGGCATAGGTATAACCAGGGCACCCACGTCTAGCCGAAGACACTAAGTCCCAAAATTTGATAGGTGGCAAGCCTATCGCCAACCGGGCACATATCCAATCTGAGGCAACGTTATCTTTTAATAAAAAAATTAAAATATAAATTTTCTAATGTGTCTGTTGCCCGACCCGGGGATTGAACCCGTTGCCTCAAGAAAAGTACGATGCCGGACCAGCCGATAGTTAGACTTCATAAAATAAAACTTAAGTATATCTTAAAACCAATAGTCCGATCTTTCTGAAACTAATGTGGGAACACCTTAGAATCATGACTTATTTTTCTTAAAAATTACCAGGAAAATCAGTTAGCTATTGGACGAGTAACTGCTTAACAAACATACAAAAAGAACATGCAGTCCAATTGAGAACCTTCTCCTTTTTTAGTTTCAGTTCATAGTAATTTTTAACAAAGGTTTTTGTGTCACCTTTTTTCGTTTTATTTATATATAGGATAAAGACGACGAAAGCTTGGTACATAAATTATAAAATTGTGTTGCAGTTAACGAACCTGAAATGGTTACGGCTGAAGAAACTAAAGAGCATATGAAAATAGAACAACGGCGATGTTTGAAAACTATAGATCGCCAGCCTTCCTTCCAAGCAGCTCATAAGCTTCAACTTATTTATGACTGATACTGTGGCTTTTCTTGAGTGGTACAGATATGTTTGCTGTAAAACGTCAAGGTTAGTGTCACCTTAACTGTACCAGCTGCCATATAGTCGGAGATCCGAAGTTAGGTCGACCTACATCGAGCTGATAATAGGATGAAACCAGTTTTATAGCAAATTTAGCATATCAGAAAATATATTAAAAACGGGTTGCCTGAAAAATCCTGGACACTTTTTTTTTATTTTTAAAATGTTTTTTATTCATTAATTTGTGCAATATTAAGATATTATCCCGACTTAAAGTAGGAATAAGGCGAGGTTGCCTGTTGTTTATCTGGATTGCCAGTTATAGACAGATAATTGTCGATGCTAGTTACTTTCACGGGATCGGATTATAGGAAAAAAATATCAAAATAGTTGCAGTTTCATTACAATTTTTATTACAATTTAAGTTGATATAGGGTTGCCTGAAAAAAAAATGGAAATGTTAAAAACATTTTTTTTAATAATTAAAAATATTTGGTCCAGGATTTTTTTTGGCAACTCATTTTTAAAATATTTTCTGATATGCTAAAATTGCTATAAAACTGGTTTCATCCTATTATCAGCTCGGTGTTGCTCGACCTAACTTCGGATCTTAGACCAATAAGGGCTGCGCTTGCCACTATCGTATTCTAATTTAGACAATAAAATACTTTTTCTAAATTTAAAATTTGTGGAAATTTAGCTCAAGCACAGGGCAAGTGCTAAAATAAATTCATTTACTACGTACCCAAAATTGTGTATCTATATTTTTTATTTTTTTATACAATAGGAGGCAAACGAGCAAGTGGGTCACTTGATAGAAAATGATTACCGCCGCCCACGGGCATCCGCAGCAGCAGGAGTATCACAAATGCGTTGCCAACCTTTAGAGAATGAGTACACTCTTTTCTTGAAGGTCCCAAAGTCATAACTGTTTGGGAATACCGCTCTCGGTAACTGATTCCACTGAATTGTAAGGTAAAAAATGTCTTCGGAATCGCACAGTTGTAGATCTCCACGCATCAAGATGATGGGCATGATACTTTAAACTCTGTCGTGAAGTCCGAAGGTGGAAATCAGCGGCTGGTATTAATATTATTTACTTAATGACAAAGAAATGAAATTCGGATTTTTCTTTCTTTAAAATTTTTAAGACTAAGATACTTGGTTAAGTTTAAATTTTTAAATCACAGTTTTAGTTTGACATCGTGTCATGACTATAATGTATAGGCGATGTGTATTATAATGTTTTAACATAATTAAAAGAAAACTTGCCCCCGATACAACCTAGCCACAAATTGTAGCTAAGGATTATCTTAATTACGTCGGATTTCGTACAAAATCGGACAGACACACGCACAAATACAGAATACTTTTTTCATTAAAATGTAACAAATTATCCTTTCAATTGAGCGACATGATATCATAAAGGATTTAACTTTTCGCTGGTAATCTTAAAAGTTAGTAAGGTAATCTACATTTGACACAATTTCAGCACAAACAACTTTTTAAATTGTTTAATAACCAACAAAAGAAGTTTGTCTCATGTTAAAAATAAAAGTATGTTTATTCTAAATAAAGACTCTTCTGAACACAAACAAAGTAAATTATGTGAGTAAATAATACCTTACCGGCGTTTTGCAAAGAATTAGGTATAATAACAGGCTTTTTTGTGCCAGAACATCTTGGAGCTTATTTAGATTACTTTTTATATAATTAATGTCCGTATCAGGATGAGACAACCCTGTCGCCCGATGATGGTGATCTAGGTAATTTAGGTCATTGGATTACTCCAATGGTAAGCCTACCACTTTACTTATTACCGTGACATCTGACTAAGTCGTAGAGTTTCACAGCGACTCTTCCGTATTGATAATATCGCCTTAGCTATTCCTACCGGCATAACGTCAGTGCTTGCCATTGAAGTGTTCCAATTCAAAGGATAAGGTAGTCGGATAACTTACTTATGCTTGTGGTCTAATATCCCGGTCTCAGGTTGGCAAAGAATTGGGATTTTCGAAGAATTCCGATCCGCTGGTAGATTTAGTATTACATGTATTATACGCCTCACAAGTGCCTCTTGTAGGTTAACTGAAATAATGATAATTTTAAATTTGAATTTTTACAACGCACCGTTACCACGTTTGGTTAGGCGGCATGAATTTCTTACCAAGAAATTCATCTACTTGTTTCCCTTCCAATATCAATAAAAAATGTAGTTACATTTGCCTTCCAATATAGATAATTAAAGTCAATTAAAACTCGCAAGTAGAGTTCCATGCATTAGACCAACCACTTTGTTTCCAAACTGTATGGTGCGTCATCTGTGATCTTTTATCGTTATCACCAATATATTTGTTTGTGTGTGCAAAATGCATGAAAATGAAAGTGTGGGTAATGTTTTATTTATTGATTTAATGTACTTTATAAGCATTATTATTGAAAAATATTAGCGTTCTGCACTTCTCCTACACATAAACTATAAGTGTGCCAAATTTTATGCTCCAGCGCCCGCGCAATTTTCGTAAAAAGAGGTCCAAAGTTTTAGCATCACGAATTAATATATAGATTTATATTCGCTGTATAATTTAGGACAAGAAAAACAGACAATTTTGCTATTATTTAATCAAGAAATTAATGACGTCATTATGTTCTTAATGGGAACAAACTAAAACTCTGTCTTCCGAATCTAATCAACGTTTTATTCGTTAATTTCTTGAATAAAATTTGATTGGTAATAAAAAAACCTATGAAACTCACTGCTACGTAAAACTTATTCTCAACAAAAGTTTGAGGGTCGAAATTCTAAACTTATTTCAAATTTACGGGACTTGGCAATAATTCGAGAAGTTTGTGGAAGTTATACGGTAAAATTAAAAAGGGCTGGAATCCGTCACCTCGTAAGGGTCTAATCGTCGAAGTTGTGAAGAAACGAATCTCGCTAGTCACTTTGAAAATGGATCTCTTATTATTCATAGGTCACAGTTCACGTAATACGACACGACTCGTTGTTTCAAAAATCTTGAAAGTTACGCTATATCATTTTTATCATTCGATTTTTAAAACGACTTCAAAAAAAGAGTTGGTTCTCAATCCGACTGTTTGTATTTTTTGTATGTTTGTTACGCGATTACTCGACCAATAGCAAAACAATTTTGATGGTTCTTTTTAGAAATATTTAGAAGTGACTCCAGATTAATTGTACCATGATCCGACTAGTGATTTTTGCATGATACTTAAGAATTATCAAATAGCAATGTTGTACTTAATGAAACACTTCGAAATGGTTTTAGCAATTTTACTGTGCCTTTAATTACTATAGAAACTAAATACAATTTATTTCGCTACTTAAATTGCGATAAAATATATACTGTGGCAAGTACAATTGAAATTAATAAATTATGCTTAGAATGGAAATCCACCAAGCACCGACGATAAGAATTATATAAACTATTGAAACTAATTAGCGGTCTTAAGCTAAATATAATTGAAATATACATTATCAAATGATCACTACAAAAGACAAGAAGAAAAATTGTCGCGAAGTGGTTCCTAATGAAATAATTGGAGTCAGTTATTTACAGTTTTACTTCCCTTAATAATGATATGATAGCACGTTGTACAAATTCCAGCAACAATAGAAAGTAATGAAAAAAGCAAATGATAAGCAAATAGTCGGGATACAGTTTGGTGATCTACTCATTGCATTTGTGAAACTTTTACTTAATCATAGAAGGACGCCAAGGTTATCCCTCTTCCGACAAAAAACTAATCCGTTTTCAGTTACAGACTATCGTCCTATTTCTATCCTTCCGTTTCTGTCCAAAGTTTTAGAGCGCTTGTCACAGCAGCAGATTTCTTTCTTTTTCAACTCCCATAAATAATTATTAAATGAGTTCCAGTCCGGATTTCACTCTGGTCATAGCACTACCACTGCGCTAATTAAGATCTCGGAAGGCATTAGTTTTGCTATGGACAAAAATATGGTAACGATTTTAGCTTTGCTAAAAATCTAAATCTAAATCTACCATCGTGTTGGAAAGCAACCACACTGAGAAGATCCAGGGAAAGAAACTCAGCGAACTTAACTTTTTCCTAATTCTGTAGGAATGAAATAGTAATACATTATTCGTTATTATATTATACAATATGATGGTGTTATGGGTATTAGTAAGCAATACAAATTCATAGAAATACTTAAATAGGTACATACTAGAATAAGTGTTACAAACATCCAGGCCTAAAAATACAGACATCAAAATGTTTTTATAATTTTAAGAAAGAAAAAATTTCACCCCAGTCAGGTTTTAAACCTGTTAACCTTTCGTTGCCCAACGAATGCTCTTACCATTTGAGCTACTGAGGATTTATTCCCGTAGCAAAATTTTTAATTCCTTTCTTACCCGTTAACGCGGGTACTTATGTCCTATAAATACAGTTCTGAGTACATATCAAAATGTTTATTTCACAAATGCTCAGAAATCGAACCCAAGCTTCACGGTTGATCGATGGAGTGAGGGTGTACGTGAACGTCTTGATCAACGGGACGGTCGAAGATATACGAGGCTATTTATAAATTTTTAGAGGATCGAAAGGAAAAAAACAGACAATTTCTTGAGGCTAAAAGTACGCGTTGCCTAAGGGCACCAAAAATATTTATGGCATTAATAGATTGCCAACCTGAGGCTGAGGTTTTAAACCTATTGCGTTAATAAGTTAACAGACTTCTTTACTTTCCAGTTTCCTTCTTGTTCTTCTTTGGTAGTGACGGCTTCCAGCTACCAGTCGCTTTGTAGTTTCCATATAACACGAAAGTGATGAATCTGACTTTCTAATGATGGAAACAGGTAAAAAAATTAATAGAATTAAAAAATAATAATGAGTTTATCAATAAGTAAATAAATATATCTGGACAAAATACATAAACTGAATCCAACCCCAAAGGCTAATTATATGCTTGTGTTGTAGGTGTAAGTCAACAATTCTAATGCATAGAAATACTTAAATAGATACCAGAATACATACATACATATCTTCACGCCAAGTCCCTTACGGGGTAGGCAGAGAGTATCGAGTGCCAGACCTCACGATCCTGACAAACCTGTCTTGCTTCCTCCACATTCATAACGCTTTTTATACAAACACGCCGGCTTCGGAGACTCTTGACACCACCCTCGGATAATATCCGATTGATCTGATCGTGAAATGTCAGCCTTGGTCTCCCTGGGTTCCCTGCTTTGTCAATCTTTCATCTGTCATTCTTTCCACATGACCGAACCAGCGGAGCATGCCCTTTCGCATTTTAACACCAACACTTTCTTTCAATCCCACTCTTTCTCGGATCTCACTGTTACGAATGCGGTCAGCGAGCGTTACACCACAGATTTTCCGTAGTGCTCTCATTTCGACCGCATTTATCCTACTTTCATGCTCTTTCTGACATACCCAACTCTCGCTTCCATACAATAACGTTGGAATAAGCACAGAATTATGCAAAGCGAGTCTAGCTTTTTGACTCAAAACCTAGCTTTGGAATAGCTTACCCAACGCTCCATTCACATTATTCCCTGCACTCACTCTCCTCTCTACATCCGCGGTGTACCTTCCATCCCTGCTAAAACCAGAATAAATTTAATAAACACCCAGACCCGGAAATGCAGACATCTAAATGTTCATCACACAAATGCCTGCCCTCGTCGGGAATCGAATCCTAGCCTCGCGGTTGTTAGTTAGTTACGCGTGTACGCTAGCCACTCGACCAACGAGGTGGTCAATGTAACTACAAAATACATTTGAAAACTAGAAAAAGACCAACGAAAAACTGTTTAAAAATATGGCGTAGCAAGCACAGTGTTTTGATAGATTAGTTCTGATTGCAAAGACGGTTTATTTGTCGTATCGTATGATGTGTTACAAGCAGTTTTGACTTTGTATGGTACCATTGTTATGATAAGGGTATCGGATTAGGGGGTATTGTGTCGCAACACTTAGCAGTCGTTCAGCTAAGGTAATGGACCAAACATGATATGACATAAAATGACGTGTATAACAATGATATTCAAATATGTTGATAAGCTTTAACACAAAAGAAGAGAATTATCTTTGGCCCAAGTGTAAAGGGCTGAAATGACTGTATTTTTTAATTTTATTGTTTGATAAATTAGGCCTATTTGAACCATCGCAAAAAATTGCTTTTGTTAAAAAATGTCTGGAAAAATATAATTAGTTTAAAATTAATAGTTATGAATGTAACATGTCAATTATTTTAATGATTGATTATTATTACAAATGTTCAAACAAAAAAAAAACTTAAAACTTGTACGTGTGTAGCTGACTAAAGCGCTCAACATTTGAGATACCGAAAATCTGTTCGTGAAGTTTTATATTCCTCCTCGATTTCGTCTTCTGCTATATCCTATAGCCTCTTAATTACAATACTATTATTTATGATAGTATAAGCGCAGTAAAACTACAAAACCTGGACTTCGATTTCATTGAGTAAGTAATTTTGGTACACAAAATTTAAGTATTTTCCCCAATTTCCCAGGAATTTCATCATCAAAAACATAACATGCATAAAAAAAAACTTACAGTTTGATTTGCAAGTTTGAACAACATAGAGTTTTGGCACCATAGTGAATGAAGATGGTCGTAATTTTTTCATAGTTGTTGAATTTCGTTTTTATATTGAGTGAAATTAGTTAATTTAGGTGGGAATTTGAATAATTTTGTTAAGTGAAAGTGGACAAATCAAGTAATCATGAAGAAATTAGTGTATCGTCTATTTCCTCGCTGCAGCCAAATCTCAATAGACGAGCTTGAGTAACGAAGCCACCGTTTTACTCAAGACCCAGACATGACTTACTGATGACTTATGACTGATGACTAATTATAATTGATTAAAATTTATTTAAAATTTGTTGCAAATTTCTACTTGACTAATGGCAAAATACTAACGTGAAGGCCAGTACCTAAAGAAAGAAAGAAAGAAAGAAAGAAAGAAAGAAGTTTGGACAATGCTGTATTATGGTTTTTAATAAGTTGCACGGTACATAGAGTTAGAGTCTGCAAAATGAAAGGTTAGGTTTTAATGAAAACCGCATTTCCACCAAAGCCAGCAAGTGTCTGCACATGATATGACATTTGACTAGATTAGATAGATTTATTTAAATCTATGGGTAGGCAAGAGTCTAGAAAATAAAAACAGACATATTGCTTACATTTTTTTATATATTTTTTTAAGTTAATTTGCCCCTTTATGCGGCCGGCTAAGACCTTTAGACCATGCTGCCACGTCTTCCGGATTAATTAATTCTTATGCAGTCATTAGTCACATGTCTCCCGTATTAATTAATTCTTATACAGTCATTAGTCAATATTTACAAAGTCACGTCAGGGCCTGGAGTAAAGCGGTGGTCACTTTACACAAATTCACGATACACTAATTTCTTCATGATTATTTCATTTGTGCACTTTACCTGAACAAAATTAATCTAATTCCCACCTAAATTAACCAATTTCACTCAATATAAATACGAATTTCAATAATAATGAAAAAATACGACCACCTTCTTTCACGATGACGCCAAAATCCAATTATTTCATTTGTGCCCTTGACTGAAAAAAATTAATCCAATTCCCACCTAAATTAACTAATTTTACTCATAATTTACAATAAATTCAATAATTGTGGAAAAAAATACGACCATCTTCTATCACGAAAAAAAAAAACGCATAGAAATCCACCCATTCTTTCAAAAGTAATAAAGCTACAGACAGATAGACAGACAGAGGAACAGACGGTAAATACACACATGAAACACACACGCACACACGTTATTTTTAAAAGTTTACAAGATTTAAAAAAACCGTTAAAATAAGAGTGCGGTAGTTATTTATATACATATAGTATACATTGCTACCAAATTTAGATAAAAACAACAAATACAATTTCAAATATTGCGAAAGCTCTATTTATTGCTCTTTTTCAGTCTCCATTTTCGTTTGCCAGGCTCTGGTAGTTCCAATCACAATGCCATAAGAAGCTTATGACGTTATTGCTGTGTAACATGAAAATGTTGTTTCTTCTCGCTTATTGCTAGTAAGAACCTTTCGATAGTTTAGATTTTACTGTTAGCTAGTTGTCGTCTTTGCTTCGTTAAAATATCCTAAGGGTCGATATTTATATCTCGACTTAAAAGTAATTTTATACAAAAATACATTACTATTAAGAGTATTTCTCATTCGTAATTTGTTAATACTTTGTTTTTTGCCTTTTCTTGTGCTTATGACGTTTTTATTCTCTTTAAGTGGCACTTACAGACGTCAATTAAACTTAATCTATGATTAAATCACAATTTTGTGACTAAAAATGTCGACTTAATGTCTTAAAAATGCAATTGACGTATTGAGTATTTGCCTATACAAAATAGTTTTAATTGACGGCCGTATTAAGAGATTTATGGATAACTAACCCGTCCTAGATTCGCACAGGTGGACAAACTTCTATATTGTATGTAAACCGTTTTTCTGAATAGCTCTTATCTTTTAAAAAAACGCGGGTTGCACTCCGGGAGTGCTGGCACAAGTGAAATCTTGAGTATTAGTGCTGTGCATTTTTGATATTTTGGTATGGTTAGGGAATAATTTTGCACGAATTGCTTTAATTATCAGTATGAAAGTACTATTATTTTTGCACAAACACTAGTTTCATATCAGTAACCTGCGTTTGGCTTGACAAAAACTGGAACGGTTAGGAGCGTCATCATATTAACTGTATAAGGAACGTTGCTCGTCTACACATAAAGCTTATTTTCAAGATGGAACATATAGAGCAATGTCTGATGATATTATGCGTATCTGCTATCATGTTGTCTTTTGAGAATGTAATAGTAGGTATATTGCGGCGTATTATCCATTGCGGATACTATACTCTTCGTAAATACCTAAGCAATACAAAAACAGCAATGAAATCTACGTTTTATCTCGTAGTAATCACGGCACAGGGCACGAGATCTACGAGATCTGTGCCGTCTTATTTGGGCGTGCGCCCTGTTTCGTCTTACGTTTTGCCGATCTGACACGAGTTTAGAAGTTTTTACCCATTCCAAAAAAAGTGCGCAACGCAGCTAAAGAAGTTTTCACTTCAAAAACCGCAACAAAATCCGTTAGAGCGAGTTTATTTTATACTATGTAGTGATAACTCATTTAGCCTCGCCTCTTTTGAGTTTTCAGGTGCCAAGCTAGGAAGAGGTTAATATTACACAGGGGACCTAAACCCGGTAGTATATTATTTGTACCGTTAACTTTATCCGTCTTACCACATAAAAAATGTAGGCGGATGTTCAACTAAAAACTGTCTAACATTGACATCCAACAAACCCCTTGCTACTCCTCCAATTTTACTTTTTATTTATTACTTATTATAACTAAAAAAGTAAGTATCTTCACGCCCATATCCCCGAAGAGGTAGGCAGAGGTACAACCAAGGCACCCACGACTAGCCGAAGACACTAAGTCCCACAATGTGATAAGTGGCAAGCCTATCGCCAACCGGGCACATTTCCAATCCCGAGCAACATTTTTTTTTTAAATTAGAAAATTGGAAATATCCAATTTTCTTTTTGTTGGCCGACCCGGGATTCGAACCCGGGACCTCATGCAGTCAAGTCCAACACCCGGACCGCTAGACCACAGAGGCGATTAGCTTATTATACTTTACTTATTACACTTTTTATTACTTATTTACTTATTATACTTATTTAATTTTAATTGTATTTTTATTTTACTCCAATTTTAGACGGTGTTTAATAAAACATGTGTTTGACGAGTGTTTGATTTGTTTGTGTTTTTTTGAAACCGTATATTTCGAAGGCTTTTTGACATAACGGGTAAAAGTTTTTTAATTTACTAAGGTTAAACAAAATAATCTTATTTAGATTTTCTCACTGAAATGTATTTTTAGATTTGTTTATATTGTTTATTCCTCTGTTATTTTTCCGAGCCGTTGCTTCGTCTAAAATTCTATTTTTTCTATTACTTCTATTCTTCCGGATTGGCACTACCGCTTTACCAATTCCTGTCGCCATAACGTCATGACGTGTTTCGGTTTGGAGGGTAAGGTAGCCGGTAAACTTACTTTTGCTCGTGGCCTAACATCCCGGCCTCAGGTTGGCAACGCACCATTTTCATTTTTGATATCTCTAGGCAGCGTGAACTTCTTACCATCAGGAAATCCGTCTGCTTGTTTGCCTTCCAACATTATAAAAAAAAAAGAATGACTAGATGAGAAGAATTCTTTCTTTCTATAACATGTATCTTTCTTTTTTCCTAAGTTAACATCATATTATATTTATGTTACTCGTACTTTTATGGCGAAAGACAAGGAAAATCATGAGGCTCATAATGGTACAAGATAAACACAGCCTAATGGCACTGCCAATAGAGGATGTAGTTAAGTCACTGTCACTATCGCCAACCGGGCACATATTACATTCCGGGCAACATTTTTTTTGTATTAGAAAATTGTAAATACCTATAAATGCGATACCAAATTAATTCCCCTCCAATAAATCAAGCTATGTCCCGCTGAAACAAATAGTATGGACGAAAAACGTAATATGTTATTTATTGCTGTAAACGAAAGCTTCACAATGTTATAGCAGTACTCTGATTGTGGAGATACTATACAAAAGTAGGGCCAATTAAATGGATGATTTATATTGATATATGTCTATACCTAAGCTGCCTTATTAATAAACAAGGAGTAAAGTACTCCAAGGTTTAACCTGGTATTATACTCTTTATTACAATGTAATACAGACTATAATATCAACCTAATCTTACACCTACCCTACACCACATTTATTAATAAGACGGAAGAAGTTTGTCTTTGTTTGTTTCTGTAATATTGGGAGGTAAGACACCAAATATATATGGACACCGAAGGATGTAACGGTGTATTACCAACCTAGTGCCAGGGTGATAAGCCTCATGCAACAGTAATTTTTACGGCTACCCTACCCTCAGAACCGAAAAACGTCAACGGCAAGCACTGACGTTATGGAAGAATGTGTAAGGTGGTAGTACCGGAAAAGTCTCTGCGAAACTTCATCAACCTCTAAGAAAGATGTAAAAATCGCCAAAATTTTAAAGAGGAAAAGTAGCGGTTTTATCGAAATGACAACAATATACCAAATGCAAAAAATAAATAGTGAAAACCATATTAATAGATCTCGTTACTAAACGCAAAATAATATATAACCATTATAATACTAATAACCATTTGATAATTAGTTGCATAAGTAATTAAATGAGTACGTTTTTATGTTAATTAATTAAAAATCAAATAAAACAACATTCTGTCACAATAACATTAGTACACTGTACAAGTCATTGTTCTGTTTCGCCTTAGAAGAAATATAACAACAACAGCCTCATATCAATTCCACCTTCATTTGAGTAACGCACCATTAACAAAAGTGCATACATGGTTACTCTAATAACTATCATGACATTGCCTCAATTTATCAAAAAAAGGCAAACAAACGACAAGCTGATAAAAATTATAAAAATATTTTTGATATACACACATCCCGTCTTCAATTTTTCATTTTATCTTCAAATATCTTCAGCACAGACAAATCTTTTACGATTTCATAACAGATAAGAAAACGAGGTTTCCAGTAATCAGAAACCCGCTACAAATATTGTATTACTTTGGCAAAAGCATCATGTTTGCATGCGGTAAATATGGACGTGCTTTGTAGCAGCCATGTCATTTTATGAAACTTAGATATTTTATTTTACAGTTAAAAGCATGCTTTGAAAATTTTCACAATTTGCTATTTTGATAATCTTAAATTAAATATTTATTTTATTACAAAATCTGAATATAATATAGATAAAAACCATCTTGATGAAGTTAGCTGTTAAACGAAAAAATCCGTATTAAAATCGGTTCATCGGTTCAAAAGTATGATGCCACTGACGGACATACACGCAAACATGACAAGCTTACACATATGTTTAAAAATAAAATAGATACCTGTGCTTCATTTTATATTCATTCCGACGCCTACGAATGAGGTGCAAATGAGCTGAAGACTTTGAACGCCCGGACAGATCTCCATTAACCATAACTAAGAATTATCTCTATCACGTCAGCTTTTAAACACACACACACACACACACACACACACACGCACGCACGCACGC
>NJDC01001007.1:342360-353430 GCA_002245475.1 Calephelis virginiensis
CGCACGCACGCACGCACACACACACACACACACACGCTCACGTCGCTTTGTCGCATTGCTTTTATCGTGTTATATAAACTTAGGTATAGCCCTGCCCGACCTATGTACTTTTTTTCATGATATTGGAAGGCAAACAAGCAGACGGATTTCCTGATGGTAATAAATTCACGCTGCCTAAAGACACCAAAGGTGGTAATGGTGCGTTTTCAACCTGAGGCCGAGATGGTAAGCCTCGAGCAAAAGAAGGTTTACCGACTACCTTACCCTCCGAACCGGAATACGTCAACGGGAAGCACTGACGCTGTGGCGGCAGGAATAGGTAAGGCGGGGAAAAGACTACTTCTACCACTTGAACACCTGGGCCTAAGATTACTGCGATTAAATACGTGAAACAGCGAGGCTCCAGTTGCATGCGGTTGCATTAGGGGTTCAGTTGGTATTGGTCACCACTTGTAACAATATCAACTAATTTTGGGTTTTGCACTACGGGGATTTATTTCACTTTTAAACATGTGCAAAATCTAATAGCTGCAACACTAACTAGTGTTTGTAGAACCGAGCTAGTCTGATAATGGAACTTGAAGATAGAAGACGTAACCTTGGAATGTTTGCTGGTAAACCTGGCGACTTTGGACTCATTACATTGGTCTCAACTAGATCTGTTCTTTTTTTCTAATGACGAAAACTTGATGACAAGGATCTGGTACATAAAACTGAGAGGTAGATAATGAATTATAGTTTAAAATTTAGGATATTATGTCTCGTAAATTTTACAGACCCTCTAACAAACAACAAAAAGAGAGGTGTTATAAGTTTGACGTATCTGATGTATGTGTGACATTATAAGTTTTGAAGAGATGAACTGATTTTGATGCGATTTTTTGTTTAAAAGCTGACGTGATCGGGATGGTTCTTAGCCACATTATGATAAACTATAGCCACGTATTTAATATTTATGTGTTATATTGTGTGAATAAGAATAAAAAATAAAAGGCAACAAATATATGTTTTTAAACCTGGCTTGTTCAAAAATAAGCGAGTCCAAACAACACAGAAAATTTCTATTTTTTTACGCTAATCTAAATTTTGAGTTAAATATCTTAATATTTTGAAAATATTAACCCACGCCTGAGATTTCATTAACGCCATAATTACTCCTTTGAATTTACTTAAATAAGGACTTATTTTGATAAAACAAGCCTTAGTCTTGGATAGAGATATATAAGAGTATAGTAAATAAATATCTCGGGACAAGTTACACAAATTGAATCTAACCCCAAAGTAAGCAAATTATACGCTTGTGTTTGGGTGTTAATCAACGATTCTAATACATAGGAATACTTAAATAGATACAAGAATAAATTTAATAAACACCCAGTCCGGGAAACGCAGACATCCAAATGTTCATCACACAAATGCCTGCCTCGTCGGGAATCGAACCCGAGCCTAGCGATTGGTAGGCGTAATTAGGCGTATACGATAGCCACTCGACCAACAACTTACTTTAAAATTAAATAAATAAAAATTGTGAAGGTCTTTGCTTTCGTTTACGGTAAATATAATTCAAGAAAAAAATAAAACTACGTAAATCAATGACCAATTATCAATAGAAACAAAAAGAACAATTGGAGTATAAAAATAATTATCCGCTTCCCTGAACCCCTTTCTTCATTAAAAACTCAGCGGACCATTATTACGAACAAAGAACAACAAAAAATATTGAAGATTAAAAAAGTTCCTTATTGATATAAGAGCCCTTTTATCCAATATTAATTGAACTTTATCCGACCTTTAACCCCATTGAGCTTTAAGAAGCTTATTTACCGGATGTAATGATTGCAGATCCAATTTGACGTTTTCATTACTATACCGTGGAGGTGGTCACATTACTCTACGAAGATTAAACAGAAAAGAAAAATGTTGATTTTTTAAAGTATGTGGATAACAATTCTTAATGCCACTTGCAACGTGCAAGTTCTGTTAAATTTAATAAAGGTTTAGGCTGTCAAATATAAAGTAATTTAATCCTAGTTAATCAGAGTTAGTTAAATATTTAACCCAGGAACGTTCAAGTAACCCTTGGAGTTGAAGTATCTTCACGCCCATATCCCCGAAGAGATAGGCAATGGCACAACCAGGGCACCTACGATTAGCCGAAGACACTAAGTCCCAAAGTGTGATAGGTGGCAAGCGTATCGCCAAACCGGGCACACGTCCAATCCCGAGCAACGTTTTTTTTTTGTATTAAAAAATTGGAAATATCACATTTTCTTTTAGTTGCCCGACCCTGAATTCGAACCCGGGACCTCACGAAGTCAAGCACAACACTTGGACTGCTTAACCACAATGAAATATTGAATTTAAAGAAATACGAAAGATTTACTTACTTATCTTCATACCAAGTCTCTAAAGGTGTTTGGAAGACAGTATCGAGTGCCAAATATCACGATTCTTGCAAATTGACATAGCTTCCTGCATATTCATTACTCTTCTTATACTTTGAGACTCTTGACACCACCCTAAAACGAAACCTGATCAATTAGGTAGTAAAATATCAACCTACGAAAAAGTTGGAGTTGGAGAATTGAGTAGGTCGGAGAATCAGAGGAGAAACTTGACACGTTTGATGCGTATAATTACTCGGTCAATTAGGTAGATAGAATATATTGCAATAAATATGATAGGTAGTCTCTCATAATATGGAATAAAAAAAAGAAAACAAAGCTTTAATTTTTAGGTACAGAATAATAAGTACTAAAGTACGTACTTTTATTTGTGAACAAAACAATAATATAAAATACGTAAGTAGGTAGATATTTATTATATACTTATTGAAATAAAAATAAGTTTTGAAGTACTTAGGTACCTTTTTCATTTAATTTACAAATTAGTCGTGACTAATGTTATATTATACACAGATGATAATAACTAATCAGTAGTCTGACTAAATAAATGACTTTTGATTTTAATTTTTGTATGTATTTTATATGTAGATGGTATAGCTAGCAAATAAAGTATTTTTTTAATTATTTTTTTTAAAATGGTAGTCCCTAGTTAGTCCTTTTCTTCGACAAATATCCGTCAAATGCTTTAAATCAGTCATTATATTTTAAACGTATTACAAAACTTTTAATAAACACACGCGTGAGCTCTCCGCATAAGCGGCGACACTTACTGTCAGAGTGGATGCGGCTCCACGCGAATTTGTAGGCATTTATCGCTGTAGGTACGGTCGAGTGGCGGGGGCCTGATGCAGGCAAGTCCAACAACTAAACCGCTAGACCACAGAGGCCTGTACTTTTTACTACCTATTGCTAGTCTTCGATTGATTCAGCTCACGCTCACTTGGATATGTTAGCTACAGGCTAATAATCTCACTTTCAATTCAATACTTATTATAATACTAATAGTAAATTAACACCGCGATCAAAACTAATCAGTAGAATTTTGCGACGAATCTGCTGCTATACAATCAGGGATTGCCAATATCGTATTTCGTTCCGGAAGCTCAACACGTATAACACGAGGAAATCCGTCAGCATATTTAATTCTAAATCTAATAAACATAATATCTAGTATGAATTGAAAAGTAAATCATAAACAGTAAGTCTTAAGATTAAACAACATTGAAGATCCTTAGTAGGAATACACTTACTGCTTTACGAATATGAATACCCATAAGTAAAATATGACATAATAGTCTTCTTCATACTAAGAAGTAAATTTTTAATATTGGCTACTACTCATATGGCCAATGTTAATAATGTATGTCTAAAGATGGATTTCAAGCAATCTTGATAGCTACGTATCCGCCGGCCTATCCTATACCTCATTGCCATATTTATCCTGTCTACAGATATGTTATTGGCAAGCGATAACATAAAAATGGATCAAAATATCAATCTTGGACAGCAAGTTTTGGATTAGGATTGATTATTAATATTGGCCGGTAGACGATACAGACGGTAGATAGTTGAAGTGGCATATTACTTATGCGTGTCTACACCAGTAGGGTTACTCTTGAATCTCGATAAGTGCAATATTGGAAAATGGAATCGGAACTTAATAGACATTTCTTAATAGACATAATGCCTATCTCTGTAGTCTAGCGGTCCGGCGTCGGACTTGACTTCTTAAGGTTCCGGGTTCGATCCCAAGGTCGGGCAACAAACAAAAATAGAAAATAAGTATTTTCAATTTTCTAATAAAAATAACTTTGCCTATGATTGAATATGTGCCCAGTTGGCGATAGGCTTGCAACCTATTACATTGTGAGACTTAGTGTCTTCGGCTAGTAGTGGGTGATCTGGTTGTGCTTTTGCCTACCTCTTCGGGGATATGGGCATGATGATACTTTTTGGACATAATGTAGGTATTACAATAACATACAAAAATCATAAAAATAATAAAACAAAACAAAATCAACAAAATATCACAGAAATTAAAAATAAATATAACAAAATCTTTTAAAATAAGATAAATAAGGTGTGGGTAGGTGACAAAATAATATTTACAAAAGGTGTGCCTTAAGGAAGTCTTCTGAAAAGGTAATGAAAACGTAATGACTATCGTTGTTTTTTATCACCACTTTAGAAAAACGTTAGTGACAAAGCATATGGGGGCACTTTACTTTATCGGGAATTAGGCGCCCGGGAGTCCCGTCTGTCAACGTAATTGGTCTCGCCTTATGTCGTCTCAATGTCAACCAATCAGCGTTCGTATTTCGTGTCTTAATAGCTGTACTGTTTGGCCTATTATCGTTTAAATCAGAAGTACGTAATGGAACGCTATAAGGTGTTTTCCTATTATCGCTTCTGTGGTCTAGCGGTTCAGTTGTGGGACTTGACTGCATGAGGTCCCGGGTTCGAATCCCGGGTCGGGCAACAAAAGAAAATTGGGTTTTTTCAATTTTGTATTTAAAAAAAATGTTGCTCGTGATAGGATATGTGCCCGGTTGGCGATAGGCTTGCCACTTATCACATTGTGGGACTTAGTGTCTTCAGCTAGTCGTGGGTATCCTGGTTGTGCCTCTGTTTACCTCTTCAGGGATACTGGCGTGAAGATACTTTTTTTTTTCCTATTAGAGAATGATCAGAAGAGACGTTGCACTCGCGCGTAGACTTCATCTTCTCGAGATACTTGTACTACATAAAGCCCTTTCAGATGCGGCGTTTTTCATGACTCGCCTAAAATGGGTGCAATGAATGAGACTCTAACTCCACGCCGCACGAGTAGAGCTACCGAGGCGTCATTGCTGTGTCAAGAATGATGCGTCAGTCCGAGGCTAGTGGAAGTATTAATTCAAAATGGAGCGCGATACTGAACATTTTATTGATGTATCTGGATATTGAAAATCTGCCATTTTATGGACTAGGGAATTGGGTTCACTTTATATCGTCGACTATCTTCTTGTCAACTTTTACAGCCGCTATACACGTTACAACATGACTGTACACAAGCCATCAAACAGGGTACAGGACAATTCAAGAAGAAAAGTGATTACTACCGCGTAATTTGGACGTATTGTTGAGCGCGATTGAAACACACAAAAGGACACGCGCGTAAAACATCTCTTCTGTATAGGCTCTTAGATACCAAATTAGCAAATTCGTTTCTTCATAGAATGAAATATTCTTCATTCTGATACCTATTTCTTGTATCAGGACAGGTATATGATGCGTTGGCAACATGAGTTTAAAAAAATATTTCTTTGTATAAATAATTTCAGAGAGAGATGTTATATTTATATATATTTTAGATGTTATTTATTGCTCTTAAATTGCTTAAAGAATATTTAGCCAGCTATATCATCAATATCCTAACCTTTGAAAATTGATCTTCATTAACTTAAGCCGTGAATAATATACAAAAATATTGTATACCGAAATCATAATGTACCCTCGTTATCATCATACATCACAAGCAAAGAAATATCCAAGCCAGACACAAAGTAACCATTTCAATTTCATTTTATTCGTGAATGGCTTCCAATTACAATAGAAACATTTGACCCTTAATGCGTTCAGTCATTACCTCGGCCTCCGTCTAAATCTCCCATGGACGGATTCGTTGTTCGTCGTGGCTTTAGGGCTGGACGCTGATATATCGATGTTTTAAGCATCGAATATTTGATTTAAAAAATAATCTTGTAATTAACTCTCGCAACATTTACAAAAGGGCATGCTCCGCTGGTTTGGTCAAGTGGAAATGACAGATGAAATATTGACATAGCAGATATACAATGCGAATGTGGATGGATGTACGTACCCGGGGAGACAAAGCTGAATGACTGAATCGAATATTATCAGAGGGTGGTGTCAAGAGTCTCCGAAACCGGCGTGTTTGTATGAAAAGGGTAATAAACGTGGCGGAACCCAGTCAGGTTTGTCAGGATTGTGAGGTCTAGCACTTGATACTCTCTGTCTACCCCGTAAGGGACTTGGCGTGAAGGTAATAGGTATGTATGTATGTAATATTTACTAAATGTAGAAAGGTAAATAGGGAATTGTAGAGAATCTAACATATTTTACTTTACGAAAATATCTGATTTAACAATGACGCATGGAAATTAATAGAATTTACAAAACACCTTAAATATTGATAGGGAATGAACAATTCGAGTAATTAACTTACGTGTTACTTTAGTAACGTACTTTAGTAACTTTAGTAACCTTGGATAACTTTAGTAGCGTAGATTGCTCAAATAATAATAAAAAAAAATAAAAAAAAAACTTTATTTGAAACGGTATTTAACGGTAACTTACAAATGCTCGTAGCAGTACGATAGCAACCGCAATCGTCATACGACTGTGTCGCAGTTACTAACGCCCATCTCCTAGAACAGGTAGATATTTATACATATATGATGCATTCAAATTACGTTTCCTTAAGTACAATATTGGAATAAAAACAAATTATCAATAATAAATTATATGTGGGTGTGTGTATGTATGTGTGTATTTGTGTTTCTATGTGTGAGTTGTTGTGTGTGACGGTGCGTTTGTATGTATGTATGTATGTATGTATGTATGTATGTATAAGATCATGTAGGTTCATTATTAAATGCGTGTGTTAAAACTAAGTGTTTAAACATATGTGTATAAAAATCTTTTCAAAAAGAACATTACAGACCTTATAGTATCTTATATTGGATATTCATTTCCTAGTTTTCCTGCAGATGAGACTTTCAACATTTACATAATCTTGACTTTGTAACCATTCTGTAAGCCGCTTTTTACACTCTCTAGAAGTTAAAGGATATATGTTTAAGATTTTGTTTATTTTATTGTAAAGTTATGGATTTAGATAGGAGAACTGACGAATCGTTACAGTAAAAAGAGATCTTTTAATTTCGCAAACTGCAGAAGATCGTCTTTTACCCTTAATTAAGTTAGCTTCAAATGGAGTAAGCTTGTGTTTACGAATTAATATATTTAGAATAAATGTTTTCCTCACAGACAGGACCCTGCATACATCGTATACCATATTAGTGGGGTAAGTGATTGATTTTGATATAATAAACTTTAACACTGCTCGCTGTACTCTTTCAACGCGCAGCATGCTAGTTTTAACAGCCGATCCCCATACAGTTATACAGTAGCTTAAGGCCCCATACTTAGTCAGCCAGAAGAGCTAATCAGCGCACTCCCCCGTTCCATGACTACTATGAAATATTGCGCTCTAAAGTAAATGTCTTAAGCGCCAAATCACTATTTTTGACACTATAAAAGTAATTTGAAAAAAATATAAAAACTGAAACATTTATCTTTTAGGTATACTTATGTATGTTTATGTTGAATCTGGTGTCGATATTTTCATGATTGAAGTAGACAGTTGGATTTTGCTTTCAAAAAAGGGTTAACTTTTTGATTTTTTTCTATCGAGCAAAGTGAAATGAATCGAGTTTTGGAAACACTAGTCTTATAAAGCATATTAATGTTAATCTTGTATATTTTTGTCGCCAAGATCCATAATTGCTTTGTATGAAAAAAACAGTATATTGCTGACGTATTTTAGCATACATGGCCCCTTAGATGGAATTTGCAAGTGCAAAATATACAGTTATGAGTGTTTTAAAATTAATGCATCCTCTAAGCTTACGGAAGACGAAGATTAATTTCCTGACACGACTTACTAACATATAGATATGTTCATCAAATGATAAAACGCTGTCGATTAGTACAATGGTTTCAAAATTCTCATTTTATCATAAGAATCCACATTTATGTAACTTTAGATGATATGCTAACTTTGTATGTAGAAGGTAAATATTATGAAACTAATACATTTTTTGAAAGTACTTTTAAATGTCTTTAAATTTTTTTGTTTAAAGGGTAGGTACTTTTGTATGTAATGGAAGCATTTTGCAATTTTAACCGAGTCGAAAACGGAGGAGTGTTTGTTAAGCGACTCCCCACTCGGCCAATAAATATCAGATTTTGTGTTACTTTAGGGCTTGATAAATAACTGACAATGGTTATGTAATTTATTTTATTTTTAGAACTGCTCGCATCCGCCATTAACACTTTTTCAATCATAGACATTTTTTATTCCATAAAGAGTAGAACAAAATATTTTATTGTATTTATTTATTATTTATATTTGCACTCATATCCCCGAAGAGGTAGGCAGAGGTACAACCAAGGCACCCACGACTAGCCGAAGACACTAAGTCCCACAATATAATAGGTGGCAAGCCTATCGCCAACCGGGCACATTTCCAATCCCAACCAACATTTTTTTATCATAAGATTGGAAAAATCCAATTTTCTTTGTGTTGGCCGACCCGGGATTCGAACCCGGGACCTCATGCAGTCATGTCCAACACCCGGACCGCTAGACCATAGTTTTATTTACTATTATATTTTCAAGATATTTTATTGCCATATTCACATTTTGGTGATTCTTTCTTGTGTTCGAGTGCTTAAAAATGTATACATTATGTAGTGTAACAAAAACCTCATATCGGATTTCGGTAAAATTAATACAGTGGCCCTAGAAACATTAGCCACCTCTCAGAAAATACTATCGAATTGAATTGGAGTTTATGCGTTGAATGTGTGGTTTGCTTACGATAAATATTCTAGATTTTTGTTGCATCCAAACTCTCTTTTTTATTCATTTCTCTAAGGAAGAAATAAATTGAATTTGTTTTATGAATCGGTGCTACCTGTAGAATTTTGATAGATTGTTCATAACTGCAGTAAAATAGTTTTTAAACTATGTTATCATGCTTTCAGATACATCTGTAATGATACAATAACCATCTATTTAAATCAACTTTGTTACAAAAACCAAAAACTGTTCGAAATATTTATTTTATCAATTTTGATGTTAAATACATATATAATAAATATATAAGCGAGAACAGTAGTGTATGGTAGATAGGGTAAAACTCGATCGTTATATTTTTTTCTTAAATTAATAAGTACTAGCCTTGTAGTGAATATATTTTAACGAATTTATATGTAAAAATATATAAGTAACAAAAATAATAACTACAATATATTTAATTAAGTTAGATATATGCACACCACTATGTGGTAGAATATGTTGGTACGAAAAAGTATTCCTTAACAACTTTTAAACACATATATTCCGCAAACAGGGGAATTTGTGTTTGCATCAAAGTATAAAGACTATATACATTTGTTACCCAAATTAGTCCCAAAAAATATTCTAATTACAAATATTCGAAACACTACAAAAAATAGCTACATTGAGATGAATTGTTTATTTTATGGAATAGGTCAGCGAGCAAGCAGACGGATCTTTGGATGGTAACAGACAACCGTTGCCTAGAGTCACCGTTTATGATATAGGTGCATCGCCGAAAGGCCTATATATGTCATATTGGTAATACGCCAGGGTCATTACAGAGGCAGGTATAAGGGAGGCAGTTGATTCCCACCGAGACAAACTACTGCAGAGCACTCGAACAATGAAAATATAAATTTTAACAATATCGATGTTTCGATATAACCTCATATTTTATATACTTCCCTAGACTCTTCCAAACCAGTTAAGTACCCTGAATCTAAATTGTTTACTTAGGATAAGTTAGTGTTGGATAATTTAATAAATATTCGCCGCACTTGTATTTTCTCGAATTTCATCTAGTAGGGATTTGTTTGATGCTACATTTTATTGAGAAATGTGGTTAAACATATTGTGATACAATACAATGATAGGATAATTTAATGCGAAGACAAAAAGCATAATTTCTAAGAAAATATATAATTTAGGCCTAGACGTAATAATTAAATTTCTACATTTCTTTTACGCATTTTATTTAGTTTGGGTTTCCTGAAAGAAATTTCTTTTAGAGGTAAGCTCACCTTTTGTATAATCTTACATATCGACACCTCCTACGTATTTGGATGTATCTGCCAGATACACGAAATCGATTTTATTACATTTTTTGCATTTATGCACTATATATTATTATCACGTGAAAAAATATCAGATTTTTATTTTGATCCTAACATCGAATTTCGTAACACGTATAACTATCTATCTACTTATTTTGCTAAACAATGACGCTGTTTAAATAAGTAAGTGTCAGTTGCACTATAATTCGTGGAGGCACAGGTGCGCAGGCGACACTCAACTACCCGTTAGTCAATTGTACTACGGTGACTGGACGCTGTCGACGCGCTCCGTGACGATCAGCTTTAATTAGAAAAAATGTCGAATAAGAGGTTCCAATTTTTAGCAACATTGAAAGAAGATGTAACAAAAAGGCGTAAAGCCTACTACAATGTCGGAGAAGAGTTGTTTTTAGATCAACAAGAGTACGTATCATCAAGGCAAGGTAAGTTGTATTCAACAAAATTTGATTTTTATTTATAAAAGTCATAATTCAATTGTTTTTTTTAATTTTTAACACAAATAAACCACATAAAGCACAAAAAATTAATAAACAATATTGCTAATTTGTAATTAATGTAATCCCGATGGCTAAGTATGTAACTACGTAGATACACAGTTATGCACTGTAGTTCCTTTTCATCTTAATATGTATTTAGCACTTACACAGTTACTCTTTGGAATCCAGTAAGATATAAAAAT
>NJDC01001007.1:361163-407555 GCA_002245475.1 Calephelis virginiensis
CATCGGACATCCCTTGCATCCTCCTTTCAACTATTTTTCCATACAGTTTTGATGCTAAACTGATCAAACTAATGGCCCTGTAACTTGTACAGTCCATACGTGAACTTTATAATACTCTCGATTCAGTTTTATGTTCGGGCAACACAAAAATAGTGTTTTTTTTAACTTTCTAGTAAAAATAACGTTACCCGGGATTGGACACGTGTCCGATTTGCAACCTATCTTATAATAAAGAACTTAGCACTTCAGTTACTCATGATTGTCTCGAATGTATCTCTGCCTACCTCTTCCGGGATATTATTTCATTGTAAAAACACATGCATTCGTCTTATTATTATTTCGATGAAGGCGATGATCACTTGATCATGTGTAAACGAAACATTGATGTATTAGTAAATTCGTCATTTAAAAAAAAAACAGTCCCAAAACCATGAAGCTATCGACTACTACTGAAGGTTACACTCCTAGACGTGATGTCATTTCTCCAAATATTGCTAACTCTCTCTCTAACGTATCGACCTCTCTTGATGTCAGTTAACAAATCAAACATGAAAAAGAGGCCGATACACTAAAGGAAGTCAGCAATATTTGAAAAGCCATCAGTTTCTTGTTAGGAGAGTACCACATGGACAAAACATATAATTTTATGTTCACGCTATTGTATTTCCGTAGTTTGATAAAACTACAATGATATTTTTAATAATTTTATTTCGGAATTGATTAATGAAAACATGAAATTAACATGTACCGAACTTCCACTTTCCGTTTATGGCATTTTTTTTTCAATTTCACCCCGTAATATATACAAGCATTTAATAAAGGAAAAATGCATACAATTCCACTCATTACTCTCGAAATTTAAAAATATTCTTGTGCTGTGATCATAAAAATGGGCAGATATCGAATTAACGGTAGGAGATGTCAACAGGATAAAGAGAACACAACAACATATCAACAAAGCTCTTGTCAAGTATGATTTTAAGGATAAGTACTATAGGTCCTAAATATCCGGAATCAACCTCACGAGTATCTAAAACTAGACATTTGAGGACGGATAATTAAAAATTGCTTTTGTATACTAATAGTTCACAAAATTGTTAAGGTAAGATGGAAAACTCGAATTCAATTAAATAAATTTGCCTGAAATGTAAAACACCTTCTTTTTGAAGTAACCGTCTAAAAATTATTAATTACGTTAGTTTCTATTGAAAATCCATTTGCAGAAAAATAAAAGACATGTGGCACTCGGAGACTGCCGCGGTAAAGCTATTGAATAAGCAGGCATGAGTCACCAGTTTGCGGCGTGAAGAGGGGGATAACGCATGCGCAGTAACGCCAATACAATACAAATACAATAAATAGACACACTAGATAGAAAGAGTGATGAAAAAGTCATTAAAAGTTCTGCTATTAATCGATAGATGGCAAAACTAAAAAGTATCACCGCTGTGCCGGTCGGAGTGGAGGGTGTTAGGTTATTTCCGTTACGGAATTTCTGGATTCGGTCTCCACGCTCAGGGCCCGCGACATAAGCTATGCAATAGCTTAAACATATAGGCAATCCTCATAAACCCAGTTAGTTAATTGTGAGTTCAGTTTATTTTTTTGAATTGAATACTTCCTTTTTAAAAAATAAATGAAAACATATTATCACTATATTTAAAGGGAGACATCCGCAGCGTGCGCGCCTTTGATAATTATTTGTGTTACTCCATAGATTTGCAAATGGATTTTGATGTAAAGAATGGCTTTTGTCGTAATGTAGGTCCTCATTCAAAAATGACCCTCACTTAGAAAAAAGGAAGAGGTTATAACTTCAACTTCTCTATATTTTTTACGTATGTTAATCGACTTTTTCGTCGTCTTTGAACCAATTTCGAAATTCTTATTTTTAACCTCCGACGCAAAAAGAGGGGTGTTATAAGTTTGACGTGTCTGTCTGTCTGTCTGTCTGTCCGTGCATCATAACTCCCGAACGAATACAGTGATTTCAATTTAGTTTTTTTGCATTAAAGGTAACTTATGTGCGAGTGTTCTTAGACATGTTTTATAAAAATCGATAGAGCCGTTTAAAAGTAGTTGAGCTGAAAGTGGGGAGATTAACCGAACGTCAACAATTGTTTTACTTTTTGAAGGGAAATTAAGTTGTTTTGCCGGGGCTTTTTTAAATTTTTAATTTAATTTTCTATTATATTTAAAAGAGTGCGCTTTTAAGGTCACATTTCTACCAAGTTTGAATCTGAATAATGCATAGTTTTTGTCTACCCAAATAAAAAAATGACAAAGTAATGAAATTAAAGTCGTGGAAAATAAGTTTATTCGGAGATTCAAATAAATTGATTTTTGGGTCTCGGGTTTGACCCAGGGCGACTCAAAATGCGTTTTTTCGATTTTGTAATAACAAAATGGTGTTCAATTAGGTACTTATCTAATACACCTGGCGTCAGGTTTACTACCTACCACATTATGGGACTAAGTAGTATCTTTAGCTAATCATGAATACCTTAGTTGTACCCCTTCTTACTTTTTTGGGGATACAGACGATAGATCCTTGAATTAAGCTTAATCTGACACGAGTAAAGACGTAAAAGTGTTCTCAGTTTTCTTATATTTACTTTAACGGTACGTTGTGGTCACTTTCAATCAGACCGCTGCTTCGAAGCAATGTTAGAAGTTGTAGCTGGTCTACCGACACACGAGTTTTCTTGAAATATTTTCACTTTAAAATAGTTTTCAAATATTAGATACTTCGCGTTTAAGCCGTGGTGGTGAACCCATACAGTGTAACATATCAAATAAATATCTTGACGCCCATATCCCCGAAGAGGTAGGCAGAGGTAACCAGGGCACCCACGACTAGCTTAAGACACTAAGTCCCACAATGTGATAGGTGACAAGCCTATCGCCAACCGGGAACACATCCAATCCTGAGCAACATTTTTTTATTTGAAAATTGGAAAAACCACATTTTCTTTTTATTGCCAGATCCGGGAATCGGACTCGGAACCCTATGAATTCAAGTCCAACTCCTAAACCGCTAGACGACATAGGCGTTAATATATAGATACGTAAGATTGATCAAATTAACATTAAGTAATCGGTCTTCACCTACTATTAGATGCATGGGTATATAGCCTTACTTATTTCTGTCAGTATAACTTCAGAGCTAGTCATTATCTTCGTCCAAAAGACTTGGAAACAAAGAATCTGTCCTGTAGTTAACAATCAGTAAGATAAATGTTTATAAGCGAAGATTATCTTATGACATCAGAAGAGCTTTCTAATTACAGAATACAAAAAGTCTTAAATAAGAATAAAGAAACACAACAGTTGTATGTGTGTGTTTCGTTCCATAATCTACATATAAATATTCGTGTCACAAATTTTTGTTACCATATTTCTCCGAAACATTGGAACCGATTCTAATGAAATTTTATAAACACACTCAGTATGGCTAAAAATATGTCAAAAAAAAGTATATTCACGCCCTTATCCCCGAAGGGTTAAGCAGAAGCACAAACAGGGCACCCACGACTAGCCGAAGACACTGAGTCCCACAATGTGATAGGTGGAAGCCTATCGCCAACCAGGCTCATATCCAATCCCGAGCAACATTTTTTTTAGAAAATTGGAAATACTACCTTTTCTTTTTGTTGCCCGACCCGAGGTTCGAACCCGGGACCTCATGAAGTCAAGTACAACACTTGCACCGCTAGACCACAGAGGCGACGTATAATATGTTGTTACTTATTTTTACATCCCTACTAAATAGTAAAGGTACTACCTACCCCAAAAGATATTTTTTTTATTTTTCTACTGATTTTTTGCATTTTCGGCATTCATATATGAAAAACTGGAAGGAAACTATTAAAAATAATATATTAAATTCTCCAACACAAACTAAAATTAAATTCGTTGGGACCGCAAGTTAACTATAAATATATAAACATTTATAAAAGAAAATTTTGTGGTAGTTGCACTATTTGTAGCTCAAGTACGGCTGAAGCGATTTTGCTGAATATTGACGGACAGGTAGCTTAGAACTAGGAGACGGATATAGAATACATTATATCCCTTTTGACTTTCAGGAAAATAGAAAAAAATATCTTATGATTTTTTCCCTTACAAACTGAACAGGTGGAACAAAGTTCATTGAAGCAACTAGTCTTAAATAAATTGAAACTAAGTCAAAATGGGTAAAACTTTTACAGCATGTAAACAAGCATTTAATGCGTTTTGAAACGTTTCAATATCAAAAATATGTTTTTCAAACAGATAAGACTACAGAACAACCACTATTGGCCACTAGGACCACCTATATCACCACCACCACTATTTTCAGATCCTAAGGTTAGCAACGCACCATTAATATCTTTGCTATCTGTAAGGCGAGGTGATTTCTTTTCATCATAGAATTTGTATGCTTGATTCCTTTCCATAATTTTCATGTACCATTTACATTAAAAAAAACTAAATTATTTTTTATTACCGCATCGCATAATATAGCACAGTAAAAAGGACTTTTTCTATTAGAAAAAACATAAGTAAGTCTTCCCCAAGAAATACAACCAAAAAGTTGTTATAAGATAATTTATTATTCGCGAGCGCTTAGAAAAAATGAATAAAATAAATTCCTTGGAATATTACATTTCCTTTTATTCAAGCATACGCTTTTTGGAAGCCTTAAGTCGTTTGGCATGTCTTATTTCCGCTTCGAAATAGGTTTCACTTTGCTCTATGGCATATCTGTTTAAATGTTTTTATCTGTGAACAATTTTGTAGCTGACCTTTAATGTTCTTTTTTTTTCTTTCTTTAGGTTTTGGCCTTCACGTTAGTATTTTGTCATTAGTTAAGTAGAAATTTGCATCAAATTTTATATCAATTTTAATCAATTATAATTAGTCATCAGTCATAAGTCATCAGTATGTCATGTCAGGCTCTTGGGTAAAGCGGTGGCCTCATTATTCAAGCTCATGTAGATTTGGCGGCAACGAGGAACGTTAATTTTTACGCGCCAAAACTCGACCTTTAATGTTTACTATATTATACATATAATACTACTAGATACCTGTTTCGTCTTCGCTCGCATGATAATTTTTTGATCATAAATTGAGATGTAAGCTATCTTTTAAAGTTAAATCAAACTGAACTTGATGTGCTAATTTGATTAAAATCGGTTAAGTAGTTTAGAAGACCATCGCGGACAAACAACGTGATACGTAATTTATTACGATTATTGCACTCAAACTGCTAAAACCCGAAACAAGTTTTAATATTATATCATATTTGTAAACATAGATTAAAGATTTTTCTCGATTTCACTGGAATCATCAGATCTAGACTTGGTGGCAAGGTGATAATCTCGGAAAAACGCCTTCCAGAAAGGGGTCTGGAAAATTGATTTTTTTTATTGACATTGGAAGGCAAACAAGCAGATGGATTTCCTGATGGTAAGAAATTCACGCCACCTAGAGACACCAATGCTGGTAATTGTGCATTGCCAACCTGAGGCTGGGAAACACTGTTATAGTCCTATGGAATTAGATTTTTGAAAATAAACTGTCTTATGCTTAAACCCATATCTTTAGCTATATGCAAACAAAATTTTATCCAAATCGGTTGAGTGATTGAATATGAAAGAGCAGCAGACAGACAGACAGATGTTAATATAAGCATAGGAATGAAGAGAGGTATTTGCTAACTTTAGCTTATAAGGAAAATAGAGGAGTTTCAAATTATCAAACAGCTATTCTTGCTAGCTATAATACTTGAGTAGTTATGATAGGGTTCATTTTGATATATTTAAAAATAGACAAATGATGCGCGCGAAACACATAACGCTTATTTACAATAGAGTAAAAAGAAAATAAAAATATAGTTGATTGGGAAATAGAGAAGCAGAAAAGAAAAGTTTTTTTTAATCAACAAAACATCCACTGCTTCGAACTTAGTACAAGATATGTAACATAGTTCCAAAGTTTAACCGAGAAACATAAAGTTAGTTTTACCCGAGGGCTTAACTGAGTTAGAAGTTTTGTAACCACTAGTCTGTATCGACTGTATAATATGTATTATGTTTATAAAAGTTATTGATTCCGATGTCAAGATTCGTTATTATAGTTTATGTTCAGTTCATCAGAGCCTTACCATGAGTTGGTATATATTGTGTTCGGTGATTTAGGGGAAAGCGGGGGAATTGGGAACACTTAACTTCCAGCTCTCATAAATAATAGAAAATAGTCTTAGACATAAATATTTTTTTTACAACATAAGCTTTGTTTATCTATTTACTAATTAGTGACGAATAAAATCATAAAAATCAAAGTTTCATTAGAAACATGAACAAAACCAAAAACATTGCTGTTCCTATTTATCTGAAGCCCAACTGGAAATTGATAGTACACTATAATGGAGTAATATAGAGTGCCAACGTTTCTTTGGTCACTTGACTTCGCTTTGTTTTAGTTGTTTGAATAGGGTGGTTTTTGGTAGGCTTTTTGATTGAGAGCAGCTTTGCCTAATATGAGCTTTTTGCTTCTGGCATCGTCAAATGCATGACGAAGATTTTCAATTTGATATTTAGTCTCAGCTTTTGGTGTGTAATTGCGAGGGATTTGAAACAATTTATACGGTTAAAACATTCTTACTCATTCATCCAATAGCATAAGCGGCAATTAAGAACATTGGGGTTACTTAGTAATGTTCTCAATTACACGTCTGATACCATTCCCAAATACCCGAAATAGTCAAACTAAATAGAAATGGCCGCCATTTTCTATGACAAATTTGGAGAACTACGAATCGCACAATGTTTGTAAATACATAGTACGTGCAAGATAGTACCGAAATAGGCTCTGTTTTATCGCAAAAATATGATATTTTCATATACTTATAATATGACAAAAATTATAACAAAAATGCAAAAAAAAACTGGCCTTTCGTCTTCACTGTCGCGCGGGTACTGTAAGGCGCTGAATGCGTCCGGTGAACGGGCGTAGGGCGTAACATTAGTTGCTAGCTGTTTCCAATTACCCGCCGTTCTAAATTACCCCTCTTTCCCCTACTTGTCGAAATCTTAATATGACACTTTTGGTCCAAACATATGTTTTTCTTAGTTACCGACACAGGCGATCTTAAAAGTTTTCATACAAATAATTTACAGAGACTGTAGCGAGTATAGCAAACTTGACAAGCCGTAAACTCATGGTAAGGGCTCTGATATCATGAGCTGTCAGTGCTTTCTGATCGACGAATCGAAATATGTGTGTTGGTCCAGGTTCTTGTGTGGAATAGATCATCTGTCTTCCAGCCTGGAAGCTACTCAGAGGCACAGTACAAATATGAAACAGTACAGAAACTAAGCCTGCACTCCATTGAAGCAATAGGGTTGTCATGTTTTTTTTCAAATCGAATTTTAATAAGGGCTAAAACACAACCAATAAACCAACCAAATAAGTATTGAACGTTAAACAGTCTAAAACAATAAAATCTTTAGTTTCAAAGCCCTGATGATGCTGTAAACAGTGAAACTGGTTGGTTAAAGAGTAACGAAAAGTATTAAATAAAGTGTATAGTGGATAAGTACAAGTGTTTACTACAAAAAAGTGTTTACACATAAGCAAGTTGCGGCGGCGCGCCGCTATTATCGTCGATTTGCGTTGCGGTATTGCTGCGTCATAGACGTATCTCTACTGTGGACCATGATGTGAAACTTATTGCTTAATTGTTATCCAAAATATATTACTCTGTTTAAAAGAAATAAATAGTGCCGGACTGCTACAATCGGCAGTGACGTTACTGCCAAATTTAGCGGCTCGGCGCCGCAACGCGGTTTTGTGTTTCGGCCCTAACTACGTAGTTTACAAATAATTAATATAAGTAGGTAAGTAATTTCATTGCGCCGGTATGTCCTAGCAAACGACGAATACGCTCGTGGAATTTAAAAAAAGATCGGCAACTAATAACAACGAGAACGTGATGTCTATATGCGACACTTAGCGAGTGTCGCTTATAGACGTCGCTCACAGCACCGCGAAAACCGCTAAGGGGTCTCGTCGATCCGCATTTTTGTGTGTGTGTACCGTTTTTGTACATGTACAGGTAGATTCCATACTATTTTACACATGTATTGTTAAATTGGCGAGTGTAGATTAAGTAGCACAGCAAATTCTGCAGCTAATTTCTCCTATAGGGACCTTACCTATTCCTGCCTCCATGGTGACAGTATCATATTCCGTCCCGAAAGATGGGGCAGCCGGAAAGTTTGCACAATAGACCTAACATTCCAGCGACAGGACAGCGAAGCATACAAGATATATGGTGTCTGTAGATCTCTTTTATCTCCTACCAAAAGGAGAGTCGTGTGCTTTTTGCTGTCTTTTGCCATAAAAAAATACCTAATAAGCAAATATCAGACACACCCTTATTCAGAGAAACTCATGAGTAAAAGGTAATAACAATTTTCATACATTAATTCATTCATTCCACATGAAGAGGTTCTTGTGGGCTTATTAAAATTGCCACTGAATCTTCATAAGATACTTTCTGGTGTAATTTCCATTCATAATAATATAATAAAATATTTATTGGACTTTGAGAATATTATCAGTAAACTCAGTAAAATGTGTTATAAATTTCTTATTAAAAAATAAGGTTGTCCGTGATTGGATATGTGTCGGTAGCTAATAGGCTTGCCACGTATCACATTATTGGACTTAGTGTCTTTGACTAGTCGTGGGTGTTCTCATTGTACCTCTGCCTACACCTTTCGGGATAAGGGAGTGAAGATACTGCTTTTTTTGTAAAACTAGACTTAATTTTCATTTACGTTACAAGTTGCGAAGTCAATAAACTACGATATCAACCGCAGTAGTCATACAACTCTGTGTGTGCCTGTGTGCGTGTGTGTGTGTGTGTGTGTGTGTGTGTGTGTGTGTGTACACGCGTGCGTGCGTGTGTTTGTACTTGAGTGAGTGTGAGTGAGTGTGTGTGTGTGTCTTAGTGTGTGTTACGTTATATGTTATACCAAAACACTGTATACTATATGATTCTTATTCAATAATATGCTACGTCAGCTACGATTAGAATTGTATTGGTTGGATGTTAATTTAAGACAGTGTTTCGTTAAACAAGCGCCTTCCTTTTTTTGTGGTAAGGCGGTATATTTTTTAACAATTTTCTCCGTTCACTATGGCTTCGCTATTTATAATTTTTCTTTCATATGATTTTCTTAGCCGTCTGGATTAAGCTGTTTCGACATTTTTATAATATTGGAAGGCAAACAAGCAGACGGATTTCCTGAGAGTAACAAATAACGGTAAGCCCATGCTCACCTTTTACGATCTGCCTGGAAGGAAGGCAGATGGTCTATTCTGCAAGGAGCCCGGACCAACACAGGTAAATGAGCCACTTCTTGAGATTTAAGCCTTATTCAATAAATCTCATATAAGTAATGTTGGTCTCATTTTACTAGCAGCCCGTCCCAGCAGCCACCCCACTACTCCGGGTTGTTTCAGACGTACCTAGTAAGCCAGTAAGAGTTTGCAACATACATGCAAAATCCTTTTTCGTTATCTCGTTTCGAAATTTGGAAACAAAATGGCGTCCCATACAAATCCCCTAAATTCCAAATGTACGTGGTAGCTTCATAGATTTATATGCACTAGTGGTCGCCTATTGGTCGAAATTCGACCATAATTTGATAAGAACGTCATATTCATTTCTTAAGAACAACTACTTTGTTACCGGAATAGTTATCGTCAACACTAATATATTTGTTTGTGTGTGTCAAATGCACGGTAGTTTGGGTAATGTTTTATTTATTGCTTTTATGTAATTTATAAGCATTATTATTGAAAAATATTAGCGTTCTGCACTTTTCCTATACAACTATAAGTGTGCAAATTTTATGCTCCTCCGTCAGCGGAATTTTCGTAAAAAGGGGTCCAAAGTTTTGGCATCACGTAATAATATATAGATTCGTTGTTTTTTAAACAGCGATATAATTCCGAATGTATGTGGCGGACCTGACAGTAAAAAAGAGATGCGGGTGTACAACGAAACTACCTGAATAAAAGCGCATTATGCAAACGTTCAATATCCAAATTTAACAAGCTAGTTATTTTATCAGCTCTAGCGTTTTAGTGTAACTACTCATTTTAATTTATCTAACGTTTACTCGTGCGCAGTCTGAGGAAAGATATTTTAGTTAATGGATATTCAGCTCGTTTTTTTATGTTTTTGTTAATGAATGAACAAAGTTCTTATGGATAGAAAATTTTTGCCAATATTAAGTACTTGTGTGTGTTGGTCTACTTACTTCTAACATAAAAAAATGCTTGAAAATATAAAAAAAATCTAAATATTGTGCTACTATCAATTTAATATTCATTTTCTATTTGTGCTCCAGTAATATTAGTGGTAGTGACCACTACATTTTTGTGTCTAGGTTTAGAGAAAACAAAATAATAGTTATGTCAACTCTCATTTTGCAAGCCACTGTATTGCTTTATATATTTTTTTTTTCATTTTCCCTGCAATTTTCCCAATTTTTTTCATTAGAACCTTCTCCGTAAAATAACTAACATGACAAAAAATAATTTAAAAAATTGGTTCATTCATTCACTTTTTTTTTTGGTTTATTCATTGAGGCGTGATGCAATGACCAAGCTAAATGGGGATTTTTATACATGTATATGTACTAGCTGTTCCGACATGCTTCGTTCCGACCATTCAGTTTGTATGGGCAAAATTAAAATGTTGGTTTTTCTAGTTTCCTTACAGTTAAACGGGATAAAAAGTATCCTATGTCCGCCTCCTAAAGTAAAGTAAGTGATGTTGGACACAACCTTAAATTACAATGTTAATATAAAAATCGCCTATGTGGTCTAGCGGTCCGGGTGTTGGACTTGACTGCATGAGGTCCCGGGTTCGAATCCCGGGTCGACCTACAAAAAGAAAAATTGGATTTTATCAATTTTCTAATAAAAAAATGTTGGTCGGGATTGGATATGAACGTGGTTGGCGATAGGCTTGCCACCTATCACATTGTGGGACTTAGTGTCTTCGGCTAGTCGTGGGTGCCCTGGTTGTGCCTCTGCCTACCCCTTCGAGGATATGGGCGTGAATATGCTTTATTTTAATGTTGCAACGTTTGATATTTTTTTTAACAAATAATATTCTGTTTTGGATTTTTAGGCAACTTATTTTCATAAATTATACTAAAATTATTATAAAACATGTTTCATCCTATTAACAGCTTTATTATCATTATCGCCTCTGTGGTCTAGCGGTCCGGATGTTGGACTTGACTGTAAAACATAAAATATGTTTTATCCTATTATCAGCTCGGTGCAGGTTGACATAAGTTTGGATCTTAGACAGTATAATATAAGTAGTATAACTGTTTCATAACTATTTTTTTTGACATTGGAAGGCAAACAAGCAGATGGATTTCCTGATGGTAAGAAATTCATGCAGCCTAGAGACACCAAAGGTGGTAATAGTGCGTGGCCAACCTGAGGCCGGGATGTCAGACCCCGAGCAAAAGTAAGTTTACCGGCTACCTTACCCTCCGAATCGGAATGCATCGTGACGTTATAGCGGCTGGAATAGGTAAGGCGATGGTACCAATCCGGGTGAGTCGCTGCGAAACTCTACCACCTAGTCAGATGTCACGGTGTCACTGACGTTAAGCTTATGCTCGCCTTTTACGAGCTGCCTGGCACAGGAAGGCAGATGGTCTATTCTGCAAAGGAGCCCGGACCAACACGCAACATAATATTGAACACTTGAAAGTCATAATTGCTTGCATTTGAACAAATCATTTCTTCTATCAAATCAAAAAGCACAATACGAACACTATACATGTAAACATGTCTTAATGAAATATCTGCCATGGGTAATCAAAGTTACCAAAATTGATGTATTTGCAATCAATCTGAACTCCAGATTTGGCGAGAATTCATATACATTCCGGCTAATCCCCGTTTAAATCCAATTTGATCCAGGTGCATTCACGGGTGAATTAAATTTGAAATTGGAAACCCAGCACAGACTATATAATTTTCCAGCTGCGTTGATTGCAGCGCCCTCTAATTTACAGTAAATCCCGGTCATTGCATGTGATTCGCCTGGTGACAGTTTGTAAGCTGAACGTTTTTTAAATATTAAAATATAACTTGAAACGTTACAGTGTTGCCATTACAAAATTCAATAAGTTGTTGCAATTCGCACAATGCTTATTTTATACCAAAAACTGAGGGACTGAATATAACCACAACAAATACTATGCATACACTAATTATAGAAAGAAGACAGTAAAAGTAATAATTAAAACGCAGTAACACCGAACAACGCCAACTTTTGTTGCCGTACAACTAAAGTTGGCGTTGTTCAACTATATACACAACAACATACATATACAACAACAGTTGTACAGCAGATGTGTTTTAAGATATCTACGTTTCATCAGCTACCTAAAGAGGAATAACAATCTAGGGTTTTAATTACATTTTGTGGTGTTTAGAGTAAGGTGCTTCGTAGTAAAGTCAGAAATTATAGGTACTCCACACCTTTAACGGATTGACCATAACATTTCCTGTAACCCTGTATATTCAATAGTGAAATATATACTCATAGTGCGCCAAATATACATTTAGACAACTCAAACTGAATACACCCCTCGTTTTACCTCGTGGGCCAAATCTTAAAGTTCGTAGAAGTAGGCAGAGGCACAGCCAGCGTGCATCTACGACTAGCCAAGAGACACTAAGTCTCATAATGAGGTAGGTGACAAATAGTATGAGTGACTTTGTATATATGAGTTGTCAACTGCTAAAGAAAAGGTATGTGATTTATGGCAGTTTCTTTCAACATATTATTATAAATAGCTTGTATACATCTGCAAACTATCTATGTTGAAAGAAACCTATTTAGGAAGATGTATTGTTTTATAACAGCGTATAAGTTTGCTTAAAATTTATTGCAACAAAATAGTGGGTCGCTTCCTTTGCCTCGCCCATGCAACGTTCGCTCACTGGTCATAGAGTCTAGAAAAAATAGAGGAACCTTTCGTTTTTTTATTATATTATTTATAAAAAAACACACCGATTAATAAGTCTATGTGTAGCAACACGTTAACGTTATTAAACTAACCATAATAGTGGCATTTGCCGAAGCTCACCTACATGCATCTTGGCAGGCAGGTGTCTTCAGTAAGCTTATTTTTTTTAAATTGTCCGTTAGTAAAGCAGTTTATTCAGTAGTATAAACAAGATAATAACCACATAGCTACAAGTTTTTAAATAACATTGACATTTTGATTATTTAAATCCGCTGTAGACATGTAGAAAAAATGTTAGATGAAAGATTGACAAAGGAGAATACAATGCGAATGTGGATTAATGTAATTTAAGTTTGTATGAAAAGGGTATTGAATGTGGAAGAAGCAAGGCAGGTTTGCCAGGACCATGAGGTTTGGCACTCGATACTCTCTGCATAACTCGTAAGAAATTAGTGTGAAGATACGTATGTACATATGTGTAACAACACATATTTTACAAAACAAAACTTAAGTTTTTTTATAATGAAACATTGTTATTTAGTTATTTATTTATATTGTTAATTAATTGTTAGTTAATTGTAGGGGTCAGCAACTTTAAGGTAGAAAAAATAACTAATAGTGCGCTCCACACTCATCACTAAGCATAGAAGCTCAATAATTAAATGGTCATATACTCTCACATACCGATTTACAGACTAACTTCGAAATAACGTACAACTATAATAGCGTCATGTACTGAGATTTTCTAGATGTAAAAATAAACAGTAAACCACATCGATTCTTCAACGGCTTATTTTGAGACGCGCTTACTCTTTAAAATACAATCATAGGCCGCAAACTCATTGCTTGCAGTCCACACGTGGCCCTGGTAGCCTGGTTTATTGCAATGATAGGTACAATACAACAATTTACTTCACTGAAAATGCATTTATAAATCAATAATTGAAGATGAATTTACACCAGAAGTTGCATAATCACATTATTAGAAAACACTTCCCTTAGTTGAGGGCTGCAATCCCTTACAAAAATAGTAGATAAACCCATTTGCTTTATTCGTGAGAAAAGTATGTACAATTTTCAACACTGATATAGAGATTACTTATGTTTAAAACCATTTTTTTAATTATGTAATTCCTTAAAAGATATAAGCACCAGAAAGATACGTCCTTTATAAGATAGTGTGTTAAAATAAAAAAAAAACTCTTCATAAAAATACTTTAAAATTAATGTTAACCAATTACAGGATAAATAAAAGCTATAAATGTTACGATTCTGTTAATTTCTAACTCTATAAACACTAAATAAAAGCATAAAAATATTAAGAAAGTTCAAACTTCCGCAACTTTGTAGAAGCATCCCATAAGTAGTGTGCTAATGAGAATTTTGAAGCAAACGATATTTTATTCAAAGGTTTTAAAGCTTTGTGAAAATAAATATTAATAAAATATTCCTACGATAAAGCGACTTAATTTGTAAATACATTTTATAAATTAAACTCTTTTTAGAAACCTGGTAAATACTACCCATAGCAAAGATCTATGCTCTAGATTCATCAGACATTTACAACTAGCTGACCGGCCTAACTTCGTGTCGTGTGTCGCGCAAAAAGTATTATTTTTCCTATTTACCTTGGAAATTTCTGAGTTTTCTGTTCATAAGAATCTTCTCCTGACAATAATGAACACAAAAAAAAAATAGCAAAATTGGCCCATCTGTTCATGCGTGATGCAATGACCATACGAAATGGGGGTTCATTTTCATACACATAGGTTAATAGGCGACGCGTGTTTTTTTTATATCGAAAAATTGTCTGCTTGTTTGCCATAAAGTTGTTAAAAATACCATGCAACTAACCACGCTACTTACAAGTTTGTTTTATGATATTTGGAGGCAAACAATTACTTAATTAATTTTTCTAATAAAGTTAGGTTGACTGGTAGAGAATGCCATTTAGCATTAAGTCCACCTTTGTATAATATAATGTATGAATTTTAAATAAATAAATAAATAAACAAGCAGAAAAATTTCCTGATGATAAGAAATTCACGCCGCCTAGAGACACCAATGGTGGTATGGTGCGTTGCCAACCTGAGGCCGGGATATTAGGCCTCGAGCAAAAGTAAATTTACCGGCTACCTTAACCTCGGAACCGTAACACGTCGTGACGTTATGGTGGCAAGAATAGGTAAGGCAGTGGTACCAATCCGGGTGAGTCGCTACGAAACTCTACCACTTAGTCAGATCTCACGGTATTAGTGACGGTAAGCCTATGCTCGCCTTTGACGAGCTGCCTGGCAGGAAGATGGTCTATTCTGCAAAGGAGCCGGGACCAACACGGGAAGAAGTGAAAAAACACAACTAAGTACAATAAAAACATAACTTGTAAAGGGGTTCTTAGAAAATATCTAAAGTTTTAAAACAAAACAGTTTTCAAAACTATCCGTATAGTAGATTTAATATCTGAAGTTAGGATCCGAGTTGGGTACGGCGACACGAGACGGTCGTTTGTTCTGGGATACGAAACAAATCTTTTTGTTTTAAAGGCAACTTTTAAGAAAGTAGGAAGGAAGGCATTTATTGCGCTAAAAGCTCCGCCTGAACTTACTTTAAAATGGATTCAACTTTTCCCGTTGCATTTAGAGTGATTGTTTTACACCGTCACGTAATATGGATTGATTTTTTAATACAATTTTAATGTTTCTAGACTCCACCAAAATCTTGAATCAAATATTACTATATTTAAAAGAAATATATAACGACAAAATTATTGCCACACGGCAAAAGTTTTTTTTTTTATGATATTGGAACGCAAACAAGCAGGCGGATTTCCTGATGTTAAGAAATTTACGCCGCCTAGAGACACCAAAGGTGGTAATGGTGCGTTGCCAACCTGAGGCCGGGATGTTAGGCCACGAGCAAAAGTAAGTTTACCGGCTACCTTACCCTCCGAACTGGAACACGTCATGACGTTATGGTGGCAGGAATAGGTAAGTATGAGGGAATCTGGCATCGCGATACTATCTTCTTTTGATAGAACAATATATATTATCTATATCAATGAAAACGAATCCCTATTTCTGGAGATCAATGCATCAAAAATTTGTCCATACGTTTGAACGTATGGACAAATTTTTGCTAATTATTTTTTTGTGTTGATTATTGTCAGGAAAAAGTTCTAAAGAATAAACAAGTAAAGGGGGGAAAACAATTATTTAATTAATAAAACCTGTTAGTAGCTGTTAATGTACAGAGGGACGAAGTTCGCCGTGTTGTCTAGTACTCAATAAAAATGAACTTAAAAGTTAACTAAAAGCATACTGGCATACACCATCAGCCATTGTTTTGCATGAGAAACTAAAGAACAGAAGTATTGTTAAGTGGGATACCAAGAATTAAAATATTTATAACATGTCTATATGCAGTGATAGTCTAAAACATAATGTATATTTCTTTTCTAATCGTACTTAAAACAAAGTTGAATTGAAAGAAGCATATTTCTTATACTATAATAAGATAGCGAATAAACACATGGCTCTCCTGATGGTAAGAGATAACCTTGGTCTACAGACACCGTAAATGTTATAGGTGCGTCGCTGTCCTATGGCTGAAATTTTAGCCCAATAGTTGTGAAAGTATATTATCTATTTTAACCCCAAACCGGAACATAACAATGTCATTATGGCGGTAGTACTCGGGTCCCTAGTACTTATCACCACCAATGGTCTTATTTGACCTTCGCTCGCTACCTGCGAGCTGCCTGACAGGAGTTCAGATGTTGCATTCTACACAGGGTACCCTTACTAACACGGGAAAAAGTAACAGAGAAAACGTTCATTTACCTACTGTCACTTTCCCATTAAGTCTGGACTCACTCCTATCTTGTTCTGGTTTAGAGATTCGAGTAGCAGGTAAGCTTGAAGCTCAAACCAAGGTTCTTAACTGAGTAATGTTTGTACATACATACATATATATTTTCACACCAAGTCACTTTCGGGGTAGACAGAGAGTATCTAGTGCCAGACCTCACGATCCTGACAAACCTGTCTGGCTTTCTTCACATTAATTACCCTTTTCATGCATACGCCGATTTTGTAGACTCTTGACACCACCCTCGGATAACATCTGAGTGATCTAATCCTGGAATGTTAACCTTATAATCCCCGAGTACCTACATCCATCCACGTTTGCACTGTATATCTGCTTTGTCAATTTTTTTGCTCCAAGACGGCCAAATCTATTCATAATTTTTACTTTTAATTAGGTTATTCTAAAGCTCAATATATTCCATCTCAGGGCACTCTTTGCTCTTGACTCAAATGTATTAAAGGTAAGTAGGTACATTTGTAAACAAAAAATCTAGTAGGCATCAGTACTGTGTATATTTTTAAGAGAATTAATGACTAAATAATGTGTAACAGGTCATTGCTGAACAATGTTAAAGTGAAAGTAACAAGTTATCGCTGAATAATGTCATCAGTTTACAAGTGACAAGCCGCATTAATAGTGAATCTTCACCTTTTTCAATTGGATACCGCTGGCCGCGAACACGCCATTTTAATAATATATTACATTATTACATTACGGTGTGATCAAAGTATGTGACGCACAGTACCGAGATTTTGTTGGAAGCGAGGCTCTTAATCTCATTGTTCTTTACTGTTCTTTAAACAGATATCGATAAAAGACTTTGCATGTCAAATACTCTACTTTGTTTGCTTACCAAACTGTAGAATGACATAAAAAATAAAAAAAAATACTTTGCATCACATCAGGATTTCGATAAATATAAGGAATAACAAAAACATATTTTTTTGTATCTTTACCATATCTTACATAATCTTTATATTATCAGTAGAACGTATCGCCTCTGTGGTCTATCGATGCGGAGTTAGACTTCACTTTATCAGGTCTCGAGTTCAGTTATTAGGTCGATCAACCAAAACATCGTGCTTTCTTAAATTCTTATAAAAATAATTCTGCCGGGGATTGGATATGTATTCGGTTGGAGATAGGGTTGCCATCTACCACATTATGGGACTTGGTGACATCGACTAGTCTTGGATGCTGTGGACTAGTGTTAGATATTTATCGTTAAGTTTCTTTTTCAGATATCATTTTAAAGCTTACAACGTCATACCCATAACCACAATATTTTGCGATATTTTATAGCGCGATTGAGAAGATATTTCATCTCTTCCTTGAACAACACCTTTATGTGGTACCAACGGCGGTATCTCCAAATAAATGTAAAGTAAGAAAACATCCCACCAAAGAGCATACCCATTCCTAAAATGTCGGCAACGTGTCTTAACAAATGTACGTAAAAAGATGATTGATCGACTAATCAGTCACAGCCAAAATCACTGAAAGCACTTATTAGAATTCCACTAAAAATATATCAAACAATTTTTTAAGTGTACAAAAACGCTGACAGTTTTGCGGTGCGTAACCATCCTAAAGTTTTAGTAATATTGATCTTATCTTATCCTCTCAACCGGAACAATATTAATAGCAATAATACCTACAACGGAGACGGCAAAAACTGAAGCGGTGGTGGGATGAGCATTCTAAATTTCAAGTTACTCTTTTCATTGATCGAGCAATTGGGGTCATCGCATCCATTCCAAGATTGGAAATTGTTTCATCTGTAAAACGTGTACTGCTGAATCTACAGAAGAGAATTTGCCATTGTGCTTATTCCTGCGTGGAACTCAAAACACGTATGCAATTTTGTTTTCAATCATCTTTGGGGCACAGCGTAATCAATATCGCCTCTGTGGTCTAGCGGTTCAGTTATTGGACTTAACTGCATGAGGTCCCGGGTTCGAATCCCGGTTCGGGCAACAAAAAGAAAATGGGGTTTTTCCAATTTTCTAGTAAAAAAATGTTGCTCGGGATAGGATACGTGCCCGGTTGTCGATAGCCTTGCCACCTATCACATTGTGGGACTTAGTGTCTTCGGCTAGTCGTAGGTGCCCTGGTTGTGCCCTGCCTACCTATTCGGGGATATGGGCGTGAAGATACTTTTATAAATCGTCTAAAACTTTGCGTGTGTATCAAAAATATTTATCTCACTCACAGAAATAAGCAAAACTGATATGCTTTATTATATATTATATTGTTTACATAATAAGAAAAAAGTAAGGGGTGGAATGTTATTTCTTCTAGTACATAGTTTGCCAATTGTTTTTAATTTTTTGGGAAGCAGAAACGAGCTACATTCATCTGACATCATAGTATGTGCATACTCACAACACTATCGCGCTACGCTGCCTTGCTACGTCGACCAGCTACGGTGCCCTGCTACGTCGTCTGCTACGCTTCATTACTACGTTGTGCCGCTATTAACTTGCCATGTACATGACAGATAAAATACACACGCAAAATTTTAGTATTTACAATTTTAAAACTTGTTTATTGCAAAATATAACGAACTAGCTTTTACCCGCGACTTCATTCGCTTTCGACATATTGAACTATATTTCTTTTAATACATCCAAGCAATGTGTACTAAGTTTAATGATAATTTGTTAAGTAATTGTTAATTTTCACATTAAAAGTTTTATAACAAACTTGCATTCGCATTATTAATATTAAGTAAGGATCTATTTTGTGATGGACACTTAGGCCTCATTCTTACGAAGTTTCAGGTCCAATAGCACAGTAGAAACAGCAGGTATACTTCAAGACTAAAGTTATCCTTTACTTCTTTAGGTAAATTATTAAAGCTTTAGTGGTGTAGTTGTTTGGTATTTGAGTTGACTATATGCAGTCCTGTTTTCGATTCCCGGGTCGTTTCTCGCGATCAGACAAGTATCTGGTTGGCAATGGTTTTAGCTCTCACGTATGACATTGTGGCACAAAGTTTATCTTCGGTCTACTTGTTCTCTTCGGGAATATGGACGTAAAACGTGTTTTTTTAGTTATTCCCCATTTCTGAGTGATAAGGATGAAACTTATTGTAGATTAGTAGACATGGCTTTAGACCCAAGATATCCAAGCAATGATAATATCTTACATTGGGAGAGCTGCTAAAGGTAATTTAATTACATTTTTAAAAATACTATTTATTAGCTTAAAAGTTAAACCATGTGTAATTAATATTTTTTTTATGAATTTAAATATTACTTTAAATATAAATTTAAGTATAACATAAGATAATTTAAACGCAGTAAAATTGCAAGAAACCGACTTCAAATTTGGAAAATATGTTTTCTCATGAATGCTAGTGTAAACCTGGGCCAAATAATAATGGGACCACCGAGGATATAGGCTTTTAATTAAAAAAATAATTTTGAAAATCCGTCAAAAACAACATATGGGTCGAATTGAGAACCTTCTCCTTTTTTCGTCGGTTGAAAATGTGCTAGATTATGTTAATATAATTAAAAGTTTTAAACCCATTTAATAACACACATACTCAATAACTAAATTCCTTGCATTTCATTTTAACAAATAAACAACAATTAAATCAAATTTGTTATTAGTAGAAAGCAAACTTAGTACCTAAATATTAGTAGATTAGTTACAAAAGAAGACTATTAAACACTAATCTAAAAGTATAGTGTTTTCACGCCCATATCCCCGAAGAGGTAGGCAAAGGCACAACCAGGGCACCCACGACTAGCCGAAGACACTAAGCCCCACAATGTGATAGGTGGCAAGCCTATCGCCAACCGGGCACATATCCAATCCCGAGCATCTTTTTTTTATTAGAAAATTGGAAAAACCCCATTTTCTTTTTGTTGCCCGACCCGGAATTCGAACCCGGGACTTTATAAAGTCAAATCCGACACCTGGACCGTTAGACCACAGAGATTTAAATAAATTGATATCGTACAAAAAAGAAAATCGTAATTGTTTGACCATTTCAGACAATTGATTCCATGCATCTTTATAAAATTATACATTTTTTATTTTTCATCCCTAATGAAACTCATGGAGCGTGTAACATTTTATATCGGGGGAAATTCATTCATTTGTAAATAATTTAAATGTGAATTGTGTTTTGAAACTGTTATGGGTTCTGTGCAATGAATTTCACATCCAGTTGAATCCCGTGGGACGTGGTAATTCCTCAACCATCTGCTTGTGAGGGGAAACACGTATGCAATTTTGTTTTCAATCATCTTTCTGGCAAAATGAACTTTACTTGGAAGTCTACATTTTAAATTTCAAATGTTTACACAGTTTTATCATTTTGGGTGCTTTCAACAAGTTATAAGATTACGTCACATAAGTACAAGATAAGTTTTAGATTTTGGAAAAGTTTACTCTTATCTAAACACAAATGTTTTATCGCCTATGTAGTCTAGCAGAACTTGACTTCGGGAAGTTCGATCACCAGGTTGGACAACGCAAAGTTGTTTTTTTTTTTAATTCCTAAAAAAATAACTTTTCCCGGAATTACGTTTGTGCCGAGAAAGAGTGGGATTGAAAGAAAGTGTTGGTGTTAAAATGCGAAAGGGCATGCTCCGCTGGTTCGGTCATGTGGAAAGAATGACAGATGAAAGATTGACAAAGCAGATATACAATGCGAATGTGGATGGATGTAGGTACCCGGGGAGACCAAGGCTGACATTTCACGATCAGATCAATCGGATATTATCCGAGGGTGGTGTCAAGAGTCTCCGAAACCGGCGTGTTTGTATGAAAAGGGTTATGAATGTGAAGGAAGCAAGACAGGTTTGTCAGGATCGTGAGGTCTGGCACTCGATACTCTCTGCCTACCCCGTAAGGGACTTGGCGGTAAGATATGTATGTATGTATGTACGTTTGTGCCTGATTGGCGACAGGTTTGCCACCTATCATATCGTGTGACTTAGTGTCTCAGGCTAGTTGTGGGTGCCATGGTTGTGCCTCTATTTCCTGTTCGGGAAGAGGGGCAGGAATATAATTTTTATGCATAGCCTTTTGAATCGATGAATACCGTGCACTTTCCACTAGATATTTTGATGTTATATATTGGAACACTAATTTTTCCACATTTTAACAGTAATGCTCCAGGAAATTGTTTAGTTTGATGTTTACGCCGATATGCGTGAAGAAACCAACTAGCTGACTGACTTATCTTAGAATGAGATTATGATTTCTATGATCCACCAGTGAAATAATCTAGCCGTTTTGGTTCAGACCAGGTTTAAGATTTCTACAATGACTCATCTACCACCACTTTCCCAGTTCCTGTCTTTAAAACGTCAATGCTAGTCATTATTTCGTACAAGTTTGTAGATAAGAATAGCGGGTAAACTTACTACTGTAAGAGGTTTGACATCCTAATTCTAGATTGGCAACACATTATTTCTAGCATTGTTGTCTATGTGTAAAATATACCTCTCACTTGTACATGATCTGCGTAACACAATATTTTAAAACAAATTTAATGATTTATGGATGTGAAGGCTTTTCCATTTCGAAGTTTTACAAAAACATTTTTATTAAAGGTTCATTTTAAAAATGTTAGAGGTGGCTTTTAGGTCACATGACGAGAGCTCTAACGCCTATAGAGAATGTATTAGGGAAACAATAGGCTCTCGGTGGGCTATTCATTCTCTGACATGAACTGTAGCATCCCTATCATTGTGAGAGCCAGCTTCTGCCAAACGGTTGCTAATTCCATAGCGACACGGATGTTCAATTAAAAATTTTAAATGAGATTTTTAATCGACTTCAGAAAAAGAAGGAAGGTTCGACTTTTTTATTTATATTTATGTGATAAATTTCCTCATTTCTGAACCTATTTTAAATATTCGTTTTTTTTTAGATTAATACCCCACTTTTATTATCATTAACAATTTTAATCTTAAACGTTGTATGTATTTATTTTATTGGCGATTTCATTTTCTTATTAAAGCTATTTTACATGGATAAAAACCCTTACTACAATCTCACTTTAGTACAGCGTCCAAAGTACAGGTTATCGAGAACGTGATTCGAAATTTAATAATACAATACAGCTAACCTACATGCAAAAAGCCGAACACGTTTTTAATGAAAATTGTTCCATATTACATAAGTAACAAGAGCTTCTCATGTTCATACAAAGGTTCAAACAGCTTAATAACGACAAGCTCTAAGATATTACTCGTTATTATAAAGCGAGTATCGATATTGCGAATCGATAATGCCTTTAATGTCGCACGCTTTGAATGTAACTACGCAAAATCGATAATTTTATTACGTACTTACTAAAATGTGAATCCCAATATTTGGAGAATGTTAAAAAAAAAGTATCTTCACGCCCATATCCCCGAAGGAGTAGGCAGAGGCACAACCAGGGCACCCACGACTAGCCGAAGATACTAAGTCCCACAGTGTGATAGGTGGCAAGCCTATCGCCAATCGGGCACATATGTTATCATAGGATAGGATATCCTATCCCGAGCAACATTTTTTTTTTATTTGGAAAACCCCAATTTTCTTTTTGTTGCCCGACCCGGGATTCGAACCCGGGACCTCATGCAGTCAAGTCCAACAACTGAACCACTAGACCACAGAGGCGAACAAGCCTTGGAGAATGTTGTTCTTGTATTATAATATATGTAACAATCAGGTCATTTCCTTAACCGTAAGAGATTAAAAGAAGAAACGACGTTCTCAGCTCTGGGCAAAGGCACCCCCTTACCAGTCCCCAGTACCATCTTCTTCTGTTTGATCGCATCAAACGTAGAGTGTCACAAATTGTCAATGACTGGGAAATTTCCGATCAACTTGATTGTTTGCGTAGAGATGTTGGATCACTCAATGTTTTTTAACGCTTTTTTTCATGGGGAATGCTCTGAGGAGTTGTTTTGTTTCACTATTGCGGCTGCGTTTCAGCTTTGGACACCGCGTCAGAATTTAAAGTATCATGCCCGTCACCTAGATGCGTGATGATCTTCGACAGTGCAATTCCGAAGACATTTCTTACCTCGCGCAATACGTGTAACCAGATATCAAGGGCAGTATTTTCAAAGGAATACGACTTAGGAACCTTAAAAAAAGCGCACTCTTTCTTTAAATGTCGGCAACGCATCTTTGACACTGCTGATGTTGTGGCTGTCCGTGGACGGTTAGGATCACTTTCCATCATGTGACCCACTTGCTCGTTAAGCTCCTGTAATATATAAAAAGAAAGATAATAAAAAAAGGGAGGAGTTTAGCAGCAACTCGCCCGGATTGGTACCACCGCCTTACCTATTTCTGCCGCCATAACGTCATGACGTGTTCCGGTTCGGAGGGTAAGGTAGCGGGTAAATTTACTTTTTCTCGAGGCCTAACATCCCGGCCTCAGGTTGGCAACGCACCATTACCACCTTTGGTGTCTCTAGGCGGAGTGAATTTCTTAACAACAGGAAATCTGTCTGCTTGTTTGCCTTCCAATATCATAAAAAAAAACACATTTACGTATTTATAATAGTGGCGTGGATTGCATTCAGTAAAAAAAATGACGTATAGTTTTAGTCTACGTAGTACCGTATTCAGACTAGAGACGCGGCCCCTGGTGTGCAAAATTGGGTCAGGAATGTCAAAATAACTCTAAAATAGTAATTTTCATCTAGGTAAAAACATATACAATCAAATAATGTTAAACATTTATGACATATGTTTTGATTCTGTAACTCGTACGTAGTAGTCGTTTCTGTGGTGTAGTGATCACCTGAGAGACTTGACTTCATGAGGTCCCAGGTTCTAACCTAACCCATCATCAATATTATTATTAGAGTATCTTCGGCTACTCGTGGGTAGCCTGGATGTGCGTCTTTCAACTCTTCCGAGATATTAGCGTGAAAATATATTTTTTACATAGTAGCACCTATTTATTTACACACTTTTACAAACTCTTGTACTTTGCCATTATAAGTGTTAAAAACTTTATCCAACCGGTTTAAATTTTCTCATCAACACGAGGGCTTCACAAACTAAAGATAGATAAGTGTGTTTTATTGTAATGTTTATAAGTAAAAAGTTGGTAATTGCAAACAAATCGCAATAAAGTGATACCCAGTATAAGTGATACCAATTTGAAAAAAATAATAAAACATTATCCAAACTGCACTTTCTCTTATTAACCATTATTCCTTCGTCGTTGTCCTTTGGCCAGGGTGTTAGGCCCACTGTGTATGTCTATCGGCTATATAAAAACACAAGGACTGTCTCCTGGAAGACCAACCTTCGTGCTGCATTGTAATTGCTAGCAGGATTGATTGGGGGACGGTTATGGACGCTTATGTAGAGTTGTGGATGTTAGGCATCCGGTGGAAATCTCTTTTGTTGTATATATGTGTAGCGTTGTCTTGTATGTGAATTGCTTCTCTCTATTGAAACAATTTTATAACCTATTCATGTAAAAAAGGTTGAGGATGTCCAAAAAATGATTAAAAACTATTTTATTAATTGCCGTTTCACGTGTGTTTTTGTGTGTGTGTGTACTATTTGCACCCGCGTGTGTTTGTGCGTGTGTTTTATGTGTGTGTCTGACATCATAACTTTTGAACAGACTGACCGATTTCAATGCGTATTTTCATGTTTAAAAATACCATGATCGATATAGTTCTTAACTACGTTACATGTAGGCTTTGTCGGGTATCATTAACAAATAAATTTAGCATTATTATTCTTTGAATGCATTTTTGATTAAAACAATCAACATTAGTCTAAACAACATATCAAACTAAATTTACATTAGTCTAAAACATCATTGTATGTTAAACGAGTGGGAAACCTCATTTGCCAAACGAAATACGATTAGTAATGGGATATTGTAATAAACATGAGCTTGTATTGCTGATATTTGGATGCACTCAATCAAATATGGAAATTCGGTTTACTAACACTCTCTGAGGAGATAGCAGGCAGCTTTATCGGCATCGAGTTGGTATTGAATATATGGTATTTGATAAGCTACTATCTGATATGAGAATGCCAGAAAGTATGGCGTAAAAATAAGAAAGGGAATTGACCAAACAGTTGACCAAATGCTATGCAAAAATGAATGGATTTGGTCATGGAGGCCTTGGTGTCAATATTCCATCATAAACTCGCTCGATTTTTATCCACTGGTGACACGACGGACGTGTTAATATAAAAAGGAGATGTGAAGGAAACTAGACTGATTAGCAAGGATCGTTCAACTTGGCACTCATACACGTGAAAATGTGTGTGTATGTGTGTGTGTAGCTACGCAACGTAAACGTACTTGCAAATATTGAAATGTCAAGTTAAATAAAAATAAGAAGAACATGAAAAGTTATGGTTTCAAATTCCAACGTAATTTCTGAAATATATTATTCCTCTCGTTAGTTTAAGTATTATCTATTTATTTTATGTTTTTAATCAAATAAACAATGAAGTGAGTAGTATCGAATACTCACTATTCGAACTCGATAAGTGTTCTTGCTAGCTCTTATTCTAGTGGCACGCAGTATTACATTACTAAGGGGTTCAATATATATAATTGATATTTATTCAACAATTGAATTGTTGAGCAAATGTTTAATCACTGGAGATATGATGTAAATTCATGATCAATTAATTATTATTATATCGATTAGTACTATTTAGTTTAGATAATGATACAGTTATTGACCAAGTGGTTTGCCTTAATTACTACATTCAACCCCCTGTTATTAAAATTATGAATGTGTAGGTATTTGTCAGTTAGTTATGATTTATCAGCAAAACCATCGTTAAGTTATATTATTGCAGATTAAAGGTACAGTATCTTCACGCACAAATCCCCGACATCGAAATCCAGAGGCACAAGCTGGGCACCAACGACTAGCCGAAAACCATAAGTCCCACAATTGGATAGGTGGTAAGCGTATCGCGTTAGAAGGTACAATATCCACAAAACTGAAATCTACAAATAGCTTAACGTCGAAGTTTTATATTCAGTAAACACTAAATAATAATAAATGAATAAATGTCGCCTCTGTGGTCCAGCGGTTCAGTTGTTGGACTTGACTGCATGAGGTCCCGGGTTCAAATCCCGGGTCGGGCAACAAAAAGAAAATTAGGCTTTTTCCAATTTTCTAAAAAAAAAATGTTGCTCGAGATTGGAAATGTGCCCGGCTGGCGATTGGCTTGCCACCTATCACATTGTGGGACTTAGTGTCTTCGGCTAGTCATGGGTGGCCTTGTTGTGCCTCTGCCTACCTCTTCGGGGATAGGCGTGAAAATACTACTACTCATAAATGTCTCTTGACAAGTAACACAAATTGAATCAGACCTCAAAGTTAGCAAATTTCTTAAAAAAAATACTTAAGGTCCCATACTTAGTCAGCCAGAAGAGCCAATCAGCGCATTCCCCCGTTCCATGATTACTATGAAATATTGCGCTCTAAAGTAAATGTCTTAAGCGCCAAATCACTATTTTTGACACTATAAAAGTAATTTGAAAAAAAAATATAAAAACTGAAACATTTATCTTTTATGTATAATACTTATCTATGTTTATGTTGAATCTGGTGTCGATATTTTCATAATTGAAGTAGACAGATAGGTTTTGCTTTCAAAAAAGGGTTAACTTTTTGGTTTTTTTCTATCGAGCAAAGTGAAATGAATCGTGTTTTGGAAACACTAGTCTTATAAAGCATATTAATGTTAATCTTGTGTATTTTGTCGCCAAGATCCATAATTGCTTTGTATGAAAAAAAAACAGTATATTGCTGACGTATTTTAGCATACATGGCCCCTTAAATAGATACTGGAATAATTTCATTAAACACAAAAGGCTGTCGCATACAAGTCAGAACCTTGGAGCACCAATGTTTGCAGTTTCATTACTGCAGACAAGCAGGTTGGCGTCAGATGCTTGCAGGAAGCGAAGTTTTCGTCCTAAGGATCAGTGTTGCTAATTTTTTTAGGCAATAGTATGTTACTAGTGGTGATACTTCAGGTATTTTACGATTGGGAACTTAGGCTACATACTCAAGCACCACTACAGTACAGAAAGTAATAGTGCGGATCACTAACGTTGTCTTATGGCTTAGTGTTGGAGTACGATACTAAACTTGTCGTTGTTGTATCGAATCTATTGAAATATGGTGGTGAAATGTGAGTTACAAGTTGTAGCTTAAGGCGGTTCCAGACAACAAACGTGACTTCCAACAGAGGTAGCCTTGGAGGCAATTTTATTTCCTTTTTTCTAATATTATTAAATTTCTGTCGTGTCACCATGAAAGTAGGATAAATGCGGTCGAAATGAGAGCACTACGTAAAATCTGTGGTTTAAAGCTCGCTGACCGCATTCGTAACAGTGAGATCCGAGAAAGAGTGGGATTGAAAGAAAATGTTGGTGTTAAAATGCGAAAAAATGCTCCGCTGGTTCGGTCATGTGGAAAGAATGACAGGTGAAAGATTGACAAAGCAGATATACAATGCGAATGTGGATGGATGTAGGTACCCGGGGAGACCAAGGCTGACATTTCACGATCAGATCAATTGGATATTATCCGAGGGTGGTGTCAAGAGTCTCGGAAACCGGCGTATTTATATGAAAAGGGTAATGAATGTGAAGGAAGCAAGACAGATTTGTCAGGATCGTGAGGTCTGGCACTCGATACTCTCTGCCTACCACGTAAGGGACTTGGCGTGAAGATATGTATGTATGTATGTATGTTATTAAATTTCGATTAAATCTGTTGTCCAGACGAATTTAATCCAATGTTTACAACCAGTAAGTGGTAGCAATTCTTCCATAAGCCAATGTATACGCTTTTACAATAAAGTACCCGATTATATGAAGTTAAATAAATTTAAAAATGTGTCAAAGTTGAATTGTATAATAAAGGATACTATAACATTGCTTAGTAGGTATCTATCAGATAAGTTTGCTTGGGATTAATTGCTCCTCATACCAATTTCCTACGAGTATTTATGTGATGTAATAATACTAATAAATATGTACCTATAGAATAAGGAAAAAAAGGCAAGTCCGCTGAATTCCTTGCCGAATCTTCTTTGTGTGTGGCCGCGTTCCGATCCGGTGTTAGTTTTAGTATTATATAAACTCGTCACAAGTGCCTCTTGAAAGGTGAATGTAAATAAAAATATATTCTATTCTTTACAACTGTCTGGAACACCTACAGCTAATCTTTGAAAGTCACAAACTCAAGTTAGGAAAACATTTAATGATTGAAGTAAGTATTTTCACACCCATATCCCAGAAGAGACAGGCAGAGGCAAAACCACGGCACCCACGACTAGCCGAAGACACTAAGTCCCACAATAAGACAGGTGGCAAGTCTATCACCAACCGGGCAAAAATCCTATTCCAAGCAACATTTTTTATTAGAAAAATGAAAAATCGCACTTTATTTTTGTTGCCAGACCAGGTATACGAATCCGGGACCTCATGAAGGCAAGTCCAACATCTGGACCACTAGACCACAGAGAGACACGAGATATAATGATGTCATACTTTAATACCTCGACCACTTAATGCATTCATCATCAAATGTTTCTAAAAAAAAATAATTACCAACATAAAGGTGTTCAAAAAAGTGGACTATCATTTTTCTGGCACTTTTGGTAATTTGTTTTGTTATGACAATACATTACTATAATGAAAACAACCAATTTAGTAAATAGCAGCCATTACGATATTCGCCATGTTATTTCATTTTAACAATAACATGGCAACATTTTGTGGGGAAATACGCGAATTGCAAAAATGAATATACCTTTATTGTAAACAAACAGTGATATTAATAACATACTAGCTGATCCAGCAAATATTGTGCTATAGATGTACAGGTAGCGCTATAAAATATATTGTACGATATATTATAAAATATATTTAAAATATATTCTATTTTCATACCTACCTGTTTTTCCCCGTGTTGGTCCGGGCTTTTACAGAATAGACCATCTGCCTTCCTTGCCAGGCAGCTCGTAAAAGGCGAGCATAGGCTTATCATCACTAACACCGTGACATCTGACTAGGTGGTAGAGTTTCGCAGCGACTCGCCCGGTTTGGTACCACCGCCTTACCTATTCCTGCCGTCATAACGTGTTCCGGTTCGGAGGGTAAGGTAGCCAGCAAACTTATTTTTGCTCGAGACCAACAACCCGACCTCGGGTTGGCAACGCACCGTTACCACCTTTGGTGTCTCTAGGCGGCGTGAATTTCTTACCATCAGGAAATTCGTCTGCTTGTTTGCCTTCCTATAACATAAAAGAAAAGAAAAGACTAAATATCCTATAATAATGGTCTAGTGGTCTGTTTTTGGACTTCACTTCATGAGGTCCTGGGGGCGAACCCAGGTTGGAAAACAAATAGTGTTTTCACACATTAAAAAAAATACAAAAAGAACATGTTGTTTCAAATGGTCAGGTAGGCAACGCACCATTACCACCTATGGTGTCTCTACGCGGCGTTAATTTCTTAACATCAGAAAATCGGTCTGCTTGTTTGCCTTTCAATATCATAAAAAAAAACTAATAAAAAAAACAACGTTGCCGGGATTGGTTATGTGCCCAATTGGCGATAGACTTACCACCTATCAAATCGCACAAATTAATGTCTTCGGCTCGTCGTAGGTGCCTTAGTTGTGCCTCTGCCTACATCTTTGTTTTTTTTACTAACAACATATAAATCTAATGAGCTGTTTAGGAGAAATAAGCCCACAAACATCAAGACACGAACACACCTATGTTGTACCTATACACTTTTGACTAGCCAAAACGTTGAAAGAGTAAATAAATAGGCCAAATTCACATGCTAAAAATATCACGTCATGATAATACTTCGGTTTTCTTTATTTGTTACCATTGCAAATATCAATATGCGATTTGGAATATTTTTAATTAATACTAGTGAAATGTGAAGTAAACATTTCCCGCTTGTATTATGGAAACACCATTTCAACTGATTTAAAAAAAAATTAAGATATTATATTTTAAACGCCACCTTCAACATTACAATGACCGCATATTCTATTCTTGTAATGGCTGCGTTAATAACTTCACATATTTCGAAGATAAACAATTCATAAATTTACCTATGTTTAATTAAAATTTAGCCGACTCTTTGTGCTTCTGGTAAAATTGTTATTATGAAATGTCTTTGTCTTAAAGAAGCACAAAAAATAACATTTAAAGATGTTTTTCACCTTAATGTGGTAGAATACGAGTATATCAGTACCATTTTACTTCTATGAACAACCTTTTAACCTTTGCTTTTTAGGATTCAGTAGCCCAATGACAAAAATAGAACTCTTGTAGATGCATCATCACCGTCTGTCTATGCGTCTGGCCACAGTTAATTTATTTAGAAACTAGCACACAATTCAAACTTAGTAAATATATTCTGTAAATCACTTCTGACTTTTATATTAAAATAAAAATAGATCGCCTTTGTGGTCTAGCGGTCCGGGTGTTGGACTTGACTGCATGAGGTCCCGGGTTCGAATCCTGGGTCGACCAACAAAAAGAAAATTGGATTTTTCCAATTTTCTAACAAAAACAATTTTGGTCGGGATTGGAAATGTGCTCGGTTGGCGATAGGCTTGTCACCTATCACATTGTGGGACTTAGTATCTTCGGCTAGTCGTGGGTGCCTTGGTTGTACCTCTGCCTACCTCTTCGGGGATATGGGCGTGAAGATACTTTTTTTTTTTTTAAATAGATCGAGGGTGCTCACTATGAAACTAGAACCCTTGGCACCCACCACTAGGATAACACTGAACTGTATATTTAATCGATTTAAGTTATATTTGATTTCAGAATATTTTAGTGTTCGGGTTCGATTCCCAACGGGGCAGGCATATGTGGGATGAACATTTAGATGTCTGCATTTACGGGTCTGGGTTTACTAAATTTATTTTAGTATCTATTTAAGTACTTCTATGTATTAGAACCGTTGACTAGCACCCATAACATAAGCATTTAATTTGCTTACTTTAAGGTAAGATTCAATTTGAGTAATTTGTCCAAAATTTATTTATTTCTGTATTATTAACAAACAAAAAGATAACTATCAAAAACGATATAATTAGGATATTGAAATATTTTTTTTGTTAGGAAGTTACTCAATATGCTCGTATATTTATATATTATTAGAAAGATACTTTTATTTATTACCAATTTATTAAAGACAAAGTTTGCCAGATAAAATAGAAGTTAATCCTGTTTTTTTTTTTCATTTTATTAAATTTTTGCAAATAATAAACTACTTAGATACAGGAAGAACATTTGCCAAATATTGCTATCGTTCCCTTGCTCTTCTATCGTTCTTGCCCCATAACTGTCGTACCAGGGGGGTGATTATGTATCTCTGTTGTCAACTCAAACTGTAAAAGTGTACATCAAATGACGTCATTTGTGTTTGCTATCTCTATTGTATTTCTGTTGGTCACTGGAGAAAGCAAATACAAAACACGTCATTTGACAGCGATTCGATGTACACTCATCCATTTTGAGTTGGTAACTGAGTTACATAATCACCCCCCAGGTTAGAGAGACACGGATGGCATAAGATACTTCCGATTTTAATTAAAACAAATATTTTAACACACCGTCTACATAATGATACAAAACCATGTGTGATGTTTGCTTAAGTGTTAATGTTAGGAATGAAGGTGGCGTACCCTATGGTAAGAGACAACCTACTAGACACCATAGATACTACTGCTGCGTTGCTTCGTGAAATACGACAACGCTACGGCTACAGGAATAGTAGAATTAAATACTACACCAGATAGTATCTTTGATTCAATACTCAGATACCCACATAGCTCAGTTGGCCTAAGATAAGAACCTAAGTCGACTTGCGAGCTGACAATACGAGTATAGTTTATAATAAATTTACTGTATTAGAAAATATGTAAAAAATGGTATCCCTAAAATAATCCTGCACAAAATATTTTTAAAAACAATAAATAATAATTTTAGTATACAAAAATTTTATAAAATTTTGCAATGTTAATAACAAAATTATATCTGGACTTATACGAGTAGTTTATGACATAAATGTGCAAAAGTTGGATTGCTTGTTATTTACCGGTGTAGTCAGTTATAAACAGGTATATCGATCTCAGTTACTTTTACTTAAATACGTGTTATTGCGGGAACGTTTATATAGATTTGGCTGCAAAATTATTCGGAAAAATTAAAAATCATTTTAAAAAATTAACAAAGTTATTCTATCCAAATTTTTTTGGGAACTTATTTATAACACAATTTATTTTATACAAAATTTAGTATGAAACATGTTTCATTCTATTTACAGCGCGGTGTCATCGACATCGACCCATGTAGGTTCAGATCATCTACTAACGGTCAATATTAATAACCTATCTACAGATTGGGATTGCCTTACTATAGTTTTGTTGTTTAGACATTTTTGATAACAATTGAAAAATAACAACGTTTACCTGGCAACTGATCTAAAATAGCACTACATCTTATCTTAGATAGGTTATTAATATTGGCCGTAAGTAAACAGTATGAATCAGAAATGTTTGACCCCTTACACTATTTTAAAAGTACTGTAAAGGGATCAAATATTTGTTTACTGTTTATAATAAAGAAAAACACATATTATCTTATATTTTAATACAAAAATGATTCATGGTACTAATAAAATACGTCGATAAAATATAACTCGTACGAAGCTGCACCAAGACAGTTCACTTTGCACTGTATCTCTATTTATCTCCCCACGGATGTTGGCAACACATGCTAGTATTATCGGATATAAATTGAATATCGAAAGTTAAAAATATACGCTACATTTGATTCGATTTAGGAATGTTAACGTATATTTTTTTTCCGCCAGACCTGGCTTCTCAGTTCGCAGACCATCTGTCTTCCTGCCTGGCAGCTCATAAGAAAGGAGTTAATTTGAAACGGGTTACCACCAACAAAACCACTGGTGATATAGTGATGCACAGCAACTTCCCCGGGTATTGATCCAACGCCTTACATTTCTATCCGCATAATGACAAAGACATGTTCCAGTCCAGACGGAGACAGCGAGGTACACAGAGAGAGAGGAAGAGAGGGAGATTACTAGCAGACTTGCACGATTAACCTGACATCCAGGCCGCAGGAAGTTGACGCAACTACGACGTCTATGGTTTTTATCTTCTGCTGGTTTTCCCCTTAAACAAATATAGAGACCAAAGATGTTCACTATGTCACATAAGACTGAAATATTAAGTCTCTTAGTTTAACGGCAAGCACTGACGTAAATGAGCCATAGTGATATTTATAGCACTGGTGGTATATAGACACCAAAGACGTTAACGATGTCACTTCAGGCTGAGATATTAGGTCTGTTAGTTTAACGGCAAGCATTGACGTAAATTAGTCATGGGGCTATTTATAGCACTGGTGGTATATAGACACCAAAGATGCTAATGATGTCATTTCAGGCTTAAATATTAAGTCTCTTAGTTTAACGGCAAGCATTGACGTAAATAAGGCATAGGGCTATTTATACCACTGGTGGTATCTTGTTGGAAACGACCCGTTTCACCTTTTCTTACTATTTACGAGTTGCTATTTAGTATGGCAGTCTTTTCCACACAGAGGACCTGGACCAAAATAAAGTAATGAAATGTGTCGATTTGTTTGCTTTCTTACAGTTTTTAAAACTTAGTTCAAAAAGTAAACACTGAAGAGCTTTTATTAATTTATTTTTTATGATATTGGAAGGCCAACAAGCAGATGGCTTTCCTGATGGTAAGATATTCACGCCATCTTGAGACATTAAAGATGGTGATAGTGCGTTGCCAACCTGAAGCTAGTTTTTTAGGCATCCAGGAAAGCTAAGTTTACCGGCTACCATACTCTTCGAACTGGATCACATTAACGGCAATCGATGACGTTATGAAGGCAGGAATAGGTAAGGCGGTGGTACCAATCCGGGCAAGTCGTTGCGTGACTCTACCACCTAGTCAGATGTCACGGTGTCAGTGACGGTAAGCCTATGCCCACCTTTTTCGAGCTACCTGGCAGGAAGGCAGATGGTCTATTCTGCAAAGGAGCCTGGGCCAGCACGGGGGAATAACACAATATCAAAAAGAAATAATTTGATATAAGAAAACATGAATTATGTTGTTCAACGTGACCAAAGCCACATTAAACATCAAAGCAACTTCTGAAATGCCACTGAAAGGAGAACAGCGGAGTTCATATATGAGCACGTCCTGATGTTTCACCAATAAAAGATGCTGCATCCACAATTTATACGGATGGAATACAAAGATTTTTGTATGAATGTGTGTGTCGGTGTAACTTGTGTATATACTTAAGATTTCTCTCAATAAATCAGATTAAAGCCTTGGTTCTTGTCTCATTTACCATCCCCTCGAAGTAGCGAAGACACCTTCAAGTCCTTAATTGGTCAAGTGAGCCTGCTTGATCTGCTTTGAGAATATCACCACATCCTTACCACCTATCCTACCCGTAGGATTCCGTCTGCTACCGTAGGTCTATTGGTACAGACATCCCGCACTTATCTATATAAGTATATATTAAACCTTATGTTAGGGCTAGGGCTGGTAGGCATCTAGGGCCTTAGGGACATAGGGTGCTAGGTCTCTAGGGTCTCCTGACATAGGGTATTCTGTTCCGTATCACCAATCCTCATGGTGGTCGCTTCAATGTTATGAATTAAATTTATTTCATTTTCAAGTAATTATAATTATTTTAATGACAGTTCTTCACTTCTTGACATGCATCATGCTAGCGATGTATTCTCCTGCGTATAAATGAGTTTAAAGATAAGTGTTTCGGTATCCAAGTGGTATACACAATGATTCTGTAACCGGAACTTAAACTACTATTAAGCAGATAAAAATGTCGCACCACTATATATTGACGTATTAGGTACACTCTGAAACTACTGTATCGCTGTCAATGAAATTAATCATAGATATCTATCTCATGGAAGAGGTCAATAACTTTAACACGTCTGATAAGGCGAGGGTAATTGTTAGTACTTTATAGTTTATGTTTAAATACAGATCGGTTTACTCTAGTATTCAGTACCGACATTAAACTAATCCCCAATCACTAGTTGTCCCCTATAATCCCCTCAGGTTTTATAGTCTACTAGCAAATGAGATAGTCCGGGCCATATCATTTTAATGTGATACATTTAATTGAGATTATATAACTCGTCTCTTAAATACTTTATATATCACATCAGTTGTGAAGCTATTTGTAATTAATTTTTTATTTTATTTTATTACATCAACAAAAAATCCACAGCACAAATCATATAATAAACTTAATCTAAGAAATACATTAAACATAGGCCAATTAAAGATTTTCATTTTGTATTCCATACAGTTTGATATGGCTTAGCAGTAGAATAACAGTCATTTTATAATTTTATATTACAAAAAAAAATCTGTAACCTTTTTTTATCTATATAAAAAGAAAGCAAAAAAAAAAACAAAAATTACATAATATTACTACTAAAATGCATGCAAATTACCACTCCAGCACTGATAAGCTAATACTAAATTTAAGCCATACTAAATTCACATACCAATGCTTGAAAATAAATAAAACATGAGTAATGTAAAAAAAAGTATCTTCACGCCCATATCCCCGAAGTGGTCGGCAGAGGTACAACCAAGGCACCCACGACTAGCCGAAGACACTAAGTCCCACAATGTGATAGGTGGCAAGCTTATCGCCAACCGGGCACATTTCCAGTCCCGACCAACATTTTTTTTATTCGAAAATTGGAAAAATCCAATTTTCTTTGTGTTGGCCGACCCGGGATTCGAACCCGGGACCTCATGCAGTCAAGTCCAACACCCGGACCGCTAGACCACAGAGGCATGTAAATAAATAAAACTGAGACAATCAATAACAAAACAGATAATTGCAAATGTGTGACGTTATGTTTACATTTATTATGTTTATATATTGTTTACTATGCATTAAATCGTATTCAGTTGTGTAACTTGAGTAATAAGGTGGTTGTATACATTACGTTTATAAGCATTTTTGGAGCTATGAAAAATGACAATGTCAGAAAAAAGTTTGTTATAAGTAGTAGGCAAACGCAATGCACAACTGTCAGACTTGTAATCATTGCTCCTCACTACCGGTACATCAAACAAAGTGGTGTGCCTAGTACGTTTCTCGGGGACTCTTAATTTTAAAATTAAATTAGTTAAACGAGGGCAATTGGAGCCCACGCATATATCATATAAAAGCAACATGTCATGTAAAACACGTCTGTGATGAAGTGAAATATAACAATGCAAAGAGATTGTATTAGGACCGAACTTATAATTAATGAATTTGTGAAATTTGTTTTGTATTCGTTCAAGTATGTTCATAAGTTACATAGTGAGGATTCCAGATAGCGCTACAGTATTCCAGGACGTTACAAACATAAGCAGAATATAGTATTTTGATACAGTTAACGCCATTAAAAGATTTAGTTGTTCGTATAATGAAACCAAGATTTATGTATGCTTTGCTAGTAATGCGTTCAACATGATTTGAAAATGTTAGTTTGGAATCAAGAGTAACGCCAAGGTCAACAACAGAGATAACTCTTTTAATGATTATACCCCTTAGTGTATAATCGAATGTAATAGGGGATGTATTCCTTGTAAAAGTAATAGAAACGCACTTTGAAATATTTACATCAATTCTATTCTCTAGGTAATATTGATATAAAAGGTTTAATTTCTTTGAAGAGCTATGCAGTCTTCAGGAGACTTAACTACAGTGTATATTTTGTTGTCATCAGCATATAATAAGAATCGAATTACATTTACTAATATGTAATCCATACTTATAATGACAAATGCGATATTATGATTCTCCCTGTCAAAATGATTAAACTGATTTTAATGAATTTTTGCATACATATTGATACGTTCTAAAGTGCATAAGTTCGTTATTGTCACTACATTACAGGAGATTTTCAGAAAGAGTCAAAATATAATCTCGTATCAAGATTTTTGTGATGGTTAAAAACGATCGATTTTACTATATTTTTCCATTTTATGAATATGAGAATAGGTCGTGAAAATGTTTTGTATCGCCGGGTCAGCTTAAGCAAATACGATAAAAAAGACGGGTTGCACTCTGGGAGTGCCGGCAGAAGTGAAAACTTGAATATTAACGTGGTTCATTTTTGATATTTTCGAATGGTTAGGGAATAATGTTGCACGAATTGCTTTAATTATCAGTATGAAAGTACTATCATTTATGTGGTAGAATACAATATTCATTTATTGCGCTGTCGTACACAAACATGACAACACGAACATTCACGTAAGCGCCCTGCGCCGTCTTACGAAATTTCAGGTCACGTGTCCTGATGAGAGTTTAGAAGTTTTTACCCATTCCAAAAAATGTGCAACGCCGCTAAAGAAGTTTTCACTTCAAAAACTAGAATAAGCACTGCATTATTTTTTTTTACTTAGATGATTCAGATGGACTGAAGTTTTAAAATGTCCTCATCAATAGAAAAAGAATCTATTTAAGAGGATATAGATGAAGACTTCGTGAAACTATTCTCGTATATATTTACCAATCATTTTATTACGAAGTCCCGATTTGACGTTTCCCTTTGAAAGTAAGCGATCACGAGATGGTCCCATCTATAAATTTTATCAAATTGCCACAAGTAGCGGAAATATACTGTTATACTGGCTGAAAGAGATTAATTTAATAAAAGACTTATAATTTACACTTGACTAAAACTAAATGATAAATAAATAAATATTCCTGGACAAGTTACACGTATTAAAACTAATCCCAAAGTAAGCAAACTATATGCTTGTGTTATGGGTGTCAGTCATTGATATTAATACATAGAAATACTTAAATAGATACCAGAATAAATTTAATAAACACTCAGACCCGGAAACGCAGACATCTAAATGTTCATCACACAAATACCTGCCCCCGTCGGGAATCAAACCCGAGCCTCACGGTTGGTCGATGTAGTTAGGCGTATAGCTACTCGACCAATGAGGCGGTCACTATATTATGTCGAATAAAGAAATAGAGCAGAAGCCGGCGGATAGAGCGAGATCTGCCCTGGATGAGGACTGAGTGAAGACTGACTAGAATTAGTAAATATAGATGTGAGATATACTTACTGACAACATAGAAAAGGGGATCTGAGAATAGGTGAGAGGATTGATGTGTAGGTGACAGTACGCAATAATAATTGCAACGGAAAAAACACTAGTCGGATCACAATAAAATTTATTTTGGAGTACGAGGGCCATTCAATAAATTTTTAGCCTAAGAAAAAATAAAGAAAATTTTGAGAAAGTAAGTTTTGTTTTTCAACATAGTCTCCTTTCAATTCAATACACTTGGACCAGCGATGCTCCAACTTTTTTAGCCCGTCAAAAAAATACGATTTCCCGACGTCTTCAAAATAGGCCTCTGTGGCGGCGATGACCTCATCATTCGACCCAAATCTTTTGTCGGCGAGTGACTTTTTCAGATTTGGTAACAAGAAAAAGTCGCATGGAGCCAAGTCTGGAGAAAACGGTGGATGGGGCAGCAATTCGTAGCGCAATTCGATCAATTTGGCCATGACAACGGCGGAGGTGTGAGCTGGTCTTGTTGTCTGGTGTGAGCAAACGCGGCACCCATCGCGCCGACAACTTTTTCATACCCAATTCTCCGTGCAGAATATGATGCAATATCCCATTTGCGATGCCTACAGTCTCAACTATCTCGTGAATCTTCAGTCGCCGGTCTGCCAACACGAGATCGTGGATTTTTTTTACGTTTTCTTCTGTAGTAGCCGTTTTTGGTGCACCTGGGCGTGGCTCATCAAAAACCGACGTGCGGCCACGAGCAAACTCGTTGAACCAATTTTTGACGGTCGCCATCGAAGGAGAAGAGTCACCGTACACAGCATCTAAGCGCTCTTTGATTTCGCTGCGCGTTTTCCCTTCCAAAAACAAGAATCTAATCACCGAACGATATTGTTATTTTTCCATTTTTGCAAAACCGACCGACACGCTCGCTTCCAAAGGCTGTGAAAACAAAACAAATGAAGGCAAAAGACTGAAAACTACTTGATTGACTTCAAAATGTATTTACTGCTAGATAGTAAAACTCTTTTGTAACAACAACGCCATGGGGCGATGAGGCTAAGTAATTATTGAAGGCCCCTCGTACATCGAATCCATGACCAAAAATTATAATCAAATTTGACCCAGAGTTACAGTGAAACATACATGCAAAAAAACATACAAGGTCACTATGTCATAAGTAACTTGATACTAGATGTTAGTTTTTTGTTACTAGATACCCAGGTACCTTTAGGTACTAGGTGCCATAAGGGTGCCAGTTTACTCATAATGTCTTAGTTTAGAGCTGTTGAATTCCGTTCTTGAGGTTCAGATACTATTTTAATTTTTTTAATGATATTAGAAGGCTAACAAGGAGACGGATTTCCTGATGGTATGAAATGACGCCGCCTAAAGGTTTCGCCAACCTTAGGCCGGGATGTTAGGCCTTCGAGAAAAAGTAAGTTTACCGACCAACTTTTCCTCCAAACTGGAACACGACAACGGCCCCGACGTTATGACGGCGGGAATAGGTAAGTCGCTACGAAACTATACCATCTGTATATAAAAATATGCACTCGAAATTCTTGCACTTTGAACAAATACAATATTTAAAATTTAAAAGTGAAAAATCTGTAATGCAACGCTCGCCAATCGCATTCCCAAAAGCGAGATCAGAGAGAAAGTGTAAAGTTGAAACAAAGTGTGGGTGCAAAAATGTTATGTGTTAAAGTTGGCAGATAAAATGTTGACTATGCGAATAAAAACGGTTGTAGGTATCCGACCTAGATACTTAAAAGACCTAGGTAAACATTCCATTACTAAGTTACTCTGTCTAACCCACAAGATACAGCGTGAAGATATGTATGTATGTAGGATTTGAGAAATGTTAGTCTTTTTTTTCTATTTTTTTTTGCTTATTGAAAATATTCACAATATGTTCTATTTGTCAATATGATCTGATTTTACTTTACTTATTTGAGATTCTAATGAAATTTAGTTTAACATTTTTCCATAATACACAAACAAACAGAAAGACAAACATTTGCAATAACAATATAACAGTAGTTGCGTATTCTAAGAGTGTACTAATATATCTTAAATATATTATAAATGTTGCTTTCCTATGACTTCGTATTATGTACACTTTAATAGAAAACATTATCTCGTCAATCTTTTGAAGCCTTTTAAAGCCTTTGCCTTATCTTCTAATTTCCCAAATACACATTTAATAATATAAACCCAAATAAAATACCTGCAAGATGGAAACATGAGATAAATAGTTAATAACACCAATTTCCAAATTCATAAAACATTAATTAATATGGCATCTATTGTAAATTTCATATGTAACAAAATGAGACTTTACCACGTCACAATAAATGTGAAAATCGTATCAAATCCTAAAGCAATAATCAACTTATAATATATTTAATGAAGACTAATTATCGGTAATTAAATACCTTATTCCAAGGCTTTAATCTGACCGCAAATTTCCGCAGATATATCAGTATTAGTTCGGAATGTTTGACGCTTATTTACCAGGAATGTGATCACAGAATAGATGATATCACCTACAGCTAACGTTCAGAGACTCTGTAACCAAAATCACTGGGATTATCTGATGGTAAGAAACAACCGCGGCGTATAGACACCATGGATGTTGTACCTATGTGTACCAAGATCACGAGGATCATCTTCCTGACTACAGTGCACTGTCAATCTAAAGAGCGTCTTGCGGTCTCCGACTTAAGTGGCCGAAGTCGTCGGAGTAATAAATCTTACCTTGTTTTTTTTTAAATAATTGTCTGACTTTCAAGTCGCTAAAGAATCAAATTATCGAATCTAATTTTATTACCAACTAGCTGTACCGGCGAACTTCGTTCCACCCGTTTAGTATGGGGAATAATGAAATATCATTTTTCCTATTTTCCCTGCAAATTTCGCGGTTTTTGTCTTTATAAAAACATTCTTCTCATAATAACTAACACAGTAATAAAGAATTAGCCAAATCGGTCCAGTCGTTCGGAAGTTATGCGCTTACCAACACATTTAGCGATTCATTTTTATATTATAGATTAGCTGTCCAGTCAAACTTCGTTTTACCCATTCTGTTTGTATGGTAAATCTTAAAATGTTGTTTCCTCGAAGTTTTTCATATATTTTAAACCTTTCCTTGACTTTCACAAATAATTCAAATAAAAAATGAACTAAATCGGTCCAGCTGTCCTTAAGTTTTAGCGAGGCTAACGAACAGCAATTGATTTTATATATAAGATTTATTACATCCCTGCGCACACTAACAGCAAACATAATATGTTAACTGTATAATTTCTCGATGTCTTGATGTTCTGACGTGTTAAATGGGCAGTAGGCTTGTTTACGCAAGAAGACGTAAACGATAAAAAGACGAATATCCAGGCGTCGATATAGATATATATCTTCCCCTAAAAGTTGTTTAATCTCGATCATTAAACAATCACTATAGCATTCCTCGACCTCTCATTAATAACATGTCAACGGCAACTAACATTACAGTGGTTGGAATCGGAAAAATATAGAAGCCTGTTTTGCCATCGTATTTTGCGGACTACATTAGTAAAATAATCCAGTACTAAAGGGTTTACTAGACTGTTAACCAGCCGGCAGTGAGGTCGTCACGTTCCAACACCAAAATCTAGCTTTTCAATCCCACACATGACAGTAAAGTCGTTATAGAATCGAATTAACGCTAACCTTATTACCAATTTATCACGTCCCTGCGCACACTATCAGCAGTCAGATCGCGTGCCTCGATGCCTGAATAGTATTACTGGCACATTCAAATGATACGTCATGAATATGTGCTCCTACAAACGTAATGAAAGCAGATAAAATATGCCCCATTATTTATATAAAGCCTATAGTCCACAGGTCAAGACTTTTTTATAAATTTAGCTCTACTTAAAATACTGCAATTCAAGATCAATTGACTTGCAGTATTGCCGGCAGAAGAGAAAACTTGAATATTAACGTTGTGCATTTTTGATATTTTGGAATGGTTAGGGAATAATTTTGCACGAATTGCTATAATTATCAGTACGAAAGTACTATCAATTATGTGGTGGAATACAATATTCATTTATTGCGCTATCGTACATAAACATGACAACACGAACATTCGCGTAAGCACCCCGCGCCTTCTTATTCGCGCAAGCGCCCTGCGCCGTCTTACGAATTTTCGATCAAGTCATGTATCCTGACGCGAGTTTAAAAGTTTTCACTTCAAAAAATAAAGAGTGTTACTAAACTGAAGTTACGTTAGGTTTTTTATTGTTTTCTTAAACGAAGACAGCATTAAATTTATTAATTTGAAAATGGAGAAAATAAAGACATTAGAGTATATGAAGATAGGATTTTTGAGAATTTTTTTTACTGACAACTAACGTTAGGTTACTTGGTTATTTACGTGATTGTACGTAAGTTTTTTTACACCATTGTCCTTTAACCTTTACACCAATTGCAACTAAATTTAACGAATAGTAGTTTATAGATATACTAGCGGCCCGCCCCGGCTTCGCACGTTTATGTAATATATATTTAAACCTTCATCTTCAATCATAAAGTGATCTATTAAAAAAACCGCATCAAAATCCGTTGCGTAGTTTTAAAGACTTAAGCATACATAGGGACAGAGGAAGCGACTTTATTTATACTATATAGTGATATTTTTCAAACCAATCGCTCAGCGGGTTAAGGTACGCAAATGAAACTATTTAGTACATACAATTAAAAGAGCCCAAATTGTATCTACAAAATATTTATGGGATAATATTTTACTATTTCATTAATTATAATGCTTTGTCTCGAAGACTAAGCTTCATAAATTGTGTAAACGTACTACGGCACTGTTTTACGGAATATTCTAGTATTTTTATGCAAAAGTGACAGATGACAGAAAAATCATCTAGGGAATTGTAAAGTGCGTTTCTGGGTTTGTCGGCAAAGCTTAAGTGTTTCATGTGATATGCGGCTCACGCGTACCAGTCGTCAATTATCTTCCAACTTAGTTGATGTGAAGTTTCTTTTCCATGGCTTGAGTAAGTGTTTTAGTATAAAAGAGTCAGAAAGCCAAAAATAATAGATTTCCTGATACAAAAAATTGTTTCGGTAGATGTATGTTACTATTTCAATATAATTAGTTATACAAAGTGGAGATGACAAAACGACATTAAATTAAACTTCGTGTTCCTATTATAGGTCCCAGTCCGCATAAAAAAAATTCATTTAAATATATCCAGCGGTTAAGTAATAGGAAATTTATTTTCATTTTTAACATTTTCCACATGCTGTACTTGTTACTAAGTTATCACAGACAGGTTAAGGACCGCCGCATCGGTAAAGATAAATCACATGTTGCCAGCTCGCCTCTTTAAGAGACAAGAACTTTTGCACTTAAATTAGTTCATACATTTTATTTGCAGATGTAAATTTTTGCATAATAAACTTTATGTCGTAGCAATAAGAGTCATAAAGCACGGCAGAATATTAGAAAACCTGCGGAAATAATGTATTCTTTCAATTACCCACGTTTCTAACAATCCAAAATTGAGTATGTACGAAAGGGACCAATCTAGGTTCCTTTGTTTTTATTTCACTTTCTTGTCGAATCTTGTGCCTATTTATTTAAGTAGGTCAGTGGGTCAGTGTGTCACCGAGATCCTGTGACGTTGCAAGTGTTATTGCTAATTCTTAAGCGCACGCGTTTCAATTTCGATGCCTTTGTAGTGTCGGTCGGCGCAAAGCAAAGTGCCGCCATTGTTTATATTTGTAAAAAGGTATTAACTGTGTTAAATAGGACGCTTTGTTTTATGGTGATAAGGACACGATATTTAGAATAGGTACTTAGTAACATTATTATGTGAATTGTGTGAATTTAGACGCTCGTTTGTGTTATTAATTATTATAATGCCTCATTACAATTATACAGCTTCGGAGTACACCAACATGATTTTAATTTATGGAAAATCTCGCGGAAACGCACCATTAGCACTGCGGACATACAGAGAAAGGTATAGAAACACCCGTATGTGTCCTACTAATAGCCGCGCTATTGTTCAATCTGTCCAGAGAATACGGGAGAATCAACCGTTAATCCCACATTCAGATAGTGCTCCTCCATAACCTTGATGAACAAATTTTAAATAATTTTTCACGCAACCCAACATCTAGCCTGCGTAGGGCAGGTCGCCATTTTCGTGTAAATCATAAAATTATTCATCAAGTTTTAAAACGTGAGAAACTGATACCTTTCAAGTATAGAAAATTGCAGGCGTTGTTACCCAGGGGTAAGCCTGTAAGAGAGGCCATCTGCGATTGGATTTTAAGAAAAAAATCAGATAGCCCCGACTTCCTGTACAATGTGATGTGGACTGACGAAAGTATATTGACAAGAAATGGTTTATGAAATCGACAAAATCTTCATCACTGGTGTGATATCAATCCATGTTTAACTCGGGAGACTTCGCACCAGTACCGATTTTCTGTTAATGTGTGGGTCTGTAAATGTCGCATCGGTAACGTAGGTACATACTCGCACCGCGCTTCTATCTTAGTACTCACAGGGTAGTGACCTGATAACTACAAGTAATGTTCTATTTCATTACCATTTTTATGCTATTTAGTTTGTTCGAATTTTTTTTTTTTAATTTCGTTGTCAGGATTTATTTGATAGTGACAAAGTATTCCTATGAACTGTTGTTGCCTGTATTTTCATTTAATATCGTATTGTTTTTTCCACGCTGTATATTGCAATAAAATACTATTTATACTACTCAGTCTCAATATCAATCTGTGGCATAACGCTCGCAAGTAACAGTAAGATCCGAGAAAGAGTGAGATTGAAAGAAAGTGTTTATGTTAAAATGCGAAAAAGGGCATGCTCTGCTATAGGTACCCCGGGAGACCAAGGTTGACATTCCACGATCAGATCACCGACACCGGCGTGTTTATATAGAAAGGATAGTGTATGTGAAGGAAGCCAGACAGCTTTGTCAGGATCGTGAGGTTTGGCACTCGATACTCTCGTTCTACACCGTAAGGGACTTGGCGTGAAGATATATATGTATACTACTCAGTTGTAGCGTACAAGCAGGACTATTATTCGCATTCTGTCTGTCACCCATGATGACTAACACAGACTGCCTATAAACTACACTAGACATTAAAAGTATTTTTATGAGACACGACAGCGAACAAAGTACGAAACTCACCTGATGGGAAAAGACGACCCTGGGTAAATGCCACCTTTAATTCATATTTGCTTAGCTGTACTGTGGCCAGGA